>JAHZNG010003533.1:0-10235 GCA_027744375.1 Orchesellides sinensis
TATTGTTTCTGATTTCATATCAATTGTCAGAAGAACACTTGCACACTATAGTGCAATGTCATATTATACATAGGTACTTTCATTTCTCTAGTTTCAAATGGATTGGGAATATACCAATTTGATATATTTGTGGTGTTTAAGCACTGATTTTTGCAAGGTAACTTCAATATTATCATATGTCTGTGTTATCAATTTGGAAAGGTACATTTTGGTTTGGTTGTGATAACATAAAAAATACGGGCATTTAAATGCAAATTGATTTTCTTTTAATACAGCCTTTAAAACTTGATGATTCATAAAAACAGTAAGACATCCTAATTCTAATGTCAAATAACAGGATGAAGACAACTTAAGTATATATGTATTTTTAAATTTAAACATTGTAAACCATTTGACCGTACAATATGTATACGATTCTTTAAGTCTTGTAGGAAATTAATACTTGTAAAATGTGTAGTTTTTTAGTACATGTCATATGTATCATCTCGTGGAATTTGCTTAAATAGAATAACTGACTATGACTATACTTTAAACACCAAACCGAAATACCGTATAATATCGAGGATATACATGACAAGGTACCATATAAAAAACTAACGAAGATCACGATTATCACAAAAAGATCCCCTATTTATATTTAACCCGTTTATCTTATTAACGACTATCCCCTCACCAATCAAGAATGAAGTTTTTTTTTGGTAGGAAACTTTGAAGTTTCCAAACTATATTGATTAACAGATTTAAAAGCTTTTACGCATGGCTCACGTTAGTCTCAGGATTGGGCACTTTTGCTGGTTGTCTTATGGCCCCGCTTTGAAACTCTGGCCCAGCAAAATTATCAAACGATTGACTGAGGCAATGACCGGAATCAACTTCTGACTCTAAATCTTGTGAAGCACCGTCATCAATCTCAAATTTACCAGAGTTGTTATAGAGGGCATTCCTACCAACAGTGCTGTTGTTATTTGGATAATCCAGATTTAAATCATTGGAAAGAGTCCCACTTGCAGCGTCATCGCTGTTGTAATTACTAAGCATTGTTGTAGCTGAAGATGACGAGGAAGCAAACGGATTCGTACCAGTTGTTATGATGTTTCCTTCTTCTAGATAAAGATGTGGCGTCGGTCTTGTCATTGTAGAATCTAAGTTTTGTGTGGAAGTTGAAAGCTCATTTTTGCTTGGTAATGAGGAGGAAAGTCTACTAATATTGTCATCTTGGTTGAGATTCTTAGTTAATTCAGTACTGTTGTTGGTTGAGGCTCTGTAGGTAGCAGTAGAGGAGTCACCTAAATAACGATGTTGTGTTGGAGTCCTGTCTTCGGCCTCTTCCTCACCCCGACCATCATCTAGAAATACTTGACCGTTCAGGTCTGCGTCAGCAGCTGCATTTTTTATGGACTCGTAGGTTGAAGAAGCTGTAGAATTTCGCAATGAAGTTGAGGTTGCAGGTGAGAGGTCTGCCATAGAGGCGGAAAATGACTTGGGTTTACCAAATGTCCAGAATTCCTTTAGATTTTTAATCAGTTTTGGTTTAGGCATTTCTGGACATGAGTCTGGTGACAAGATTTCAAATGGAGACGAGCTCAACAAATCAGGGGAGTTGACCATTTCAGTGGACTCATCAAGACTGTAATGAAATATATTTAAAAAGATAGTATTAAACTATATTTTTTACTTGTAGGCAACTATATGTATATGTATGCAGATATTAAGTAGACCTACAAGTTTACCTATAAAAGGGCTTTCGATGAGATCTAACTTTGCTCGGACTAGATGTTGACAAGGAGGGCAGGGAATTTTCATCCAAACTTAGATTGGCATTGTTACCTTTAGTTTTCTTATTGGAGTACCGCGTTTGTTTTATCTCCATTGCATTTATTGATGTAGTGGATCTTCTCAGAGCACACAGTCTTGAGTAGGGTGATCGTGAAGCTACAGGTATAGGAATCGGGTGAGCATTCAGATGCGTGTATTTTACCTGTTGGAAATAATAACTTTTATAGTAAAACAAACAAACTGTAATCCTTATGTGCTTACAAAAAAAGCCACATTTATCTGTTTATGTATTAATTTTATCAGTATAAAAGTTCCGTTCCGTTGCTACCATATTGCTACTACATAGATTTCTATGTTGCAAGCTTACTTCATAAAGAGGAACGTCTTGAGGTTTAAAAGGCAAGCTTGCCCACATTACTTCCATCATTTTCAAGGCATCATCAAAGGCAAACTCCCGTTTAAGTTCTAGTAGGAGCCAACGATAGCAAAAGAGTAAATCATCAGCTCCAATACTTTTAAAATAAAGCCAAAATGGTTGGTCGTAGTAAGCTAATCCTTCAGCTAGATGTGCAAACTGAAAAGTATACATTCATATTAATTGACCACTGTCAACTGTCACACTGTATTTATTACTAATATACACAACTCCATACCTTAAGAGACATGGCGAGTCCATCAGTGCTAAAGTTTGGTTTGATTCTGTCCATCAACGAGCAGAAGCATATATAAGCTTGAGCTTCATCGCCCATTGTATACAGTAGCGGAGACGCTAAATCAGACATGCCTTGACAATATCCTGTGGTTGGATGATTCAAAGCGTATCTGAAAAGCGGAGAATGGCATTTCACCACATTTTTCTCCAAGCAATTATTTCTTTAATTTATAACCACATTCTTAGCAGAAAGCTTACGTGGTTAAAATGTTAAAGAGGCTATCTATATTTTGATTATCGTCTTGACCAGCAAAAAACTTCAGGTGACGGTCTGTCCTCAAAACATCCTTTCGGACCATATTGCTAACGCTTAGTACATCCTCGTTACTCTACATTTATAAAATGGAATTATTAACACGAGTAAAGTAAGAAAGTTTACAAAAGTGTTTGACGCGACACTATACTTACTTTCCCCATAATAAAATGTGTTCTCCATCCATCTCTAAGTTCAATATAATCTCTGGATTTATTGCGAATATAATCCATCCTTTGGTTACCCGTTAGACCGTCAGGATAGACGTTGAGCAAGTGCTTCCACACGACTTTCCTCAAACTCGGCTCAACGCCTCCATGATAGCAAGCAAATCTAAGTTCTCTGGGCTTGCACAAAGTACCCCCAGAGTCTAAGTAATTTCGGAACTCAACGTCACTCAATGGTGGCCGAGATGTCACGACGGATATGTCATCATACAAATTTTTCGCTTTTTGAACCAATTTTTCCATCTTTTAACAAAATCATTTATAAAAACATGTTGGTCATAATATCATAAACAAGATACAAAGTTCATTTAAGGCAGTCATTTATTACCGCATTGAACAACCCTGCCGTGTTAATTTTCGCATTGAAACCAATCGGATACTGCTGATTATACGAGACTGCTGAAGAAACCCGTGAAATCATAGAGAGTGAGGTTTGACTTGCATACCCACTGGATTTGCTGTCCGTTGCTTGAGAATATTGGGATTTCGAGTCATGGCTATCTGTTAGTTGACTAGCACCTGGAATCTCTTCACTCCCTTTAATCATGTCCCATTGTTCCTCTTCGTAATCTCCCGACCCATCCTCCACATCCAGTGGAATATTTTTGGCTTCCACAACAAGCTGGAGATCTAGGTCACAAAATTATGTCAAGTTAAAATAAATGACCTGTACAGCAGGAGGAATGAAAATGCACTTGTGAAACATGCTTTCTAACATGCTTTCTTAGGCAGGTTTTGTTTCTTTATTTTACAACTTACAACTAGATATTAATATACAAGTAATATGTAGGTATGTGTATATAATTTTTTTTTACCTGGGTCGGAAGCGCTGAGGAACGCGGCACTGAGATCCCAATCGGAAACCATTGGTAAGTAGGCTTCACTGCCGTAGTCGTCCATTGCACGGTAACTGATTGCAAAATCCCTAAAGGGATACAAGACAAGAAGGGACTTCTTAGTTGTCTCACTCACACAGCCCCTTCCCCACTCATTACTAATTAAATCACCACACTGGAGTAACATTGTACCTACACATCTTAAATTGGATACACAACAGTGCTTCCAAGAACTGACCAGCTCGGTCTTGGTAAACCGACTGTGGTTAAATCTAATGGTACGTGCGGTATGTCTTCCTTCCTGCCTGCAACCCCAAAGTTTTTGGTGACAGTTCATGTATACGCTTCTTTAATAGCATGATCTTTGTTGGTAATCATGATTATGACATGTGCATATAAAACACACTGGTCGATTCCAGATTTATACACCTATATCTTTCAACCTCAAAATTTCTTTTCATGTACGCTCGTTGTTACTAAATATGCAGTATGTATATGTACCTGTACATTTTTATATGTCAGCAGAAGAACAACAAAAGCTTGTTTTTCTGACAAAAAACATTTAATAAATCAGTCATGAAAACTAAAAAGCCAATGGGATTCTGTACTCTGAGTACCATCCCTATAATAAACTCAACCCACTCAGATTTACACCATATAATTTTACATTAGTACATGTTATGGAGCGATGATAAATTGTTTATCTGATACTTTTTTAAGTTTATTATATATAAGTAAGTAATAAGTACATTTACACAAAAATCATTCTCCTCGACCGATCAAAAGTTATCTGCTATGTGGTCGCCACCACCACCACTCGTCACGTCCGCCTTGCCTTATCCTAACCGTCTTAGCCAACAAATATCCTCAAAAAAGCATGACAATTACATGAAAACTTCTTCCCGTGGACACTTTTACACTGAATCATAAAAAATTGACAAATGACCACTACTATGTAAGAGTCCTGCTAATAAAAAGCTGACTTTGATGGTTTATAAGATAAGGTTTCTAACCTAATGTCGAAAACTATATTGCTTTTGTACATGTGCGATACTTCATTTACAACAACTTTTACCGGCATATATGTATTAATCTAGCATGTCCTTTGTCTATCGATAGGTTATACCCCTAGCACAGAAATACATTTGCCTGCTGCTACTGACTTGGTAGTTGGTAGACTTAAAGGCAACCAACTTTGGGGCTCATGAACCAACCAACATGAGTTGCAAGACAGAAGATTAAGAAGATTTTAACTGATCTAATATACTTTAATGTTTAAGTTCATCTGATTAAATCATAAAATGCATGTAGCAGGTTCTACTTTCTAACTAGTGAGACAAAAAGTTGTCTTCGTTTGTATAGATTTTTATATACTTAAACTGTTATTTGTCATTCATTGAAACAAAACTATGAACAATTAGACACTTTTTTTTCATAAAATTCCCATCCATCTCCATGTTAAATAGTTGGAATAATGATAAATATGAGACGAAAGTAGGTTTTAATAGTGACTTTTGATGAATGTTATAAAATACAACGTATCGTTTCGTTATCAGCCTTAACACTTAGTTTTTCAATATCAGGAAAGCCCTTCTATAATTTACCTACCCATATATTAATGTGCCCCTTTTGTGTCTCCAAAAGTACCAATGGGCTATACTCGATAGTAGTAATCCCTAATACATAGTTAAATGTGAGTAGGTTTACTTATGGATTACCGAAAATATTTACTCAAGAAATCCAACACATTAATCTTTGAAATGTACAACTTAAATTCGACCATTCCTTTACATATGCTACTTCAAGTCATTTAGATGAGAATGGGAAGCTTGACTTTTTTCCAATCTTTGTGTTAAAATGATAGTGCCATATGCCATGGGGTGTTCGTGAGTCAACATCAGATTATCTTATTACAACACTAACAATAGTTATTATGTTGGTTTAAAAACTGGATAACGACGGATGGTGAAGCACTGAAGCAATGTAAAAGACGTCAGATCACATCTTGACTCTGGCCTGGTAGCAACCTACCACGAGAGCTGTCTACGTTGAATAATTTAGGAAGAGTTAGTAAATGTAGGTTTTGTATAGTAACTAAAATGGAGTCATGTCATGCAAGCTTGAAATTCAATGATTTCAGGTTACTTTTAAATTCCAAAAATTTGGTCTGAGCTGGTTATTTTTCGAAAACGTCCGTTGTGGATATTTGCAACTTACCCTTTCATGTCAAACGCTCTTCCAATCAAGTTTTTCAAAATGTCAAAACTTGTTAGCTGGGGATCCACTGAAAATCTCCTGTGCTGGTGTTGTTCCTGGCCACCGGCACAATGCTACACAGGATTGAACATTTTAAAGGGGTTTACATTTCAGAACTTTATACATGGATATATATTTTTACATGGTGATGTATAAAAGTGCTACAAATTCTAACCTGTGCAACCACACGAATAGCGTCTTGCTGATAAGGATAGCTGGTGAATGGAGCCTGAGAAATCGAAGAAGAACGACTGGACATCGACATCTTGATTGGAGTAATCTCTGAGTGTGTAGTGTAGTTAGTGTAAATATAGAATATTAATCTGTCTTGTACATGTAGATAAGCTACAGAAAGACCTGAGGAGTTAGATTTGTCTTCAAGTATTCATTGGTCAACTCAACCACTGGAAAAAGAGGTTCGCCTTTGTTAGCATTTGGGGTTTCCATGAATTCGTGAACAATAGAAACTCTTTGTTGTACCGGTACCATTTACAAGTCAGCTTTGGACGCTGAAAGGGTTGTCCAGTAGAAATTTATGTTGGTGACACATCCCTCGTAGTTCTCACTTCGGCATTATGTTTTTGCCCTACTACAGATAGGTAACTCAACTAAACACCCCTTTCTTTATAAATTACTCATTTAAATTTAGAGTGAAATGAGACATGCATTCTCTTGTACTTTTCCGTCACATATCTGAAGGCGTTATTTCAAGTGCACCATTGTAGTCAGCAATCTTAACATTTTTTAGTTCAGACACAGACATACACTTTGTAATCAGTCATCAACTTATTTATTGACTTCCAGGAATCAATCAGTTATGGGGTATGGTTATGGTTTCTATAATTATCGTTATCACTTAGTCTGCTCTGAACAAAGTCGCTCGCTAGGTATCTAAAGAACTTCCTGTCTAAAACAATCTCCATCTACTATAAAATTAAAGAGAAAGGCGCATGTGTTTTATTTGTTAATCCAAAATCCTTTCCTTATTCTTCAATTCCATACTTTCCATTAGTTGTAGCAGTCACAAAGTCCAAAAATGACTGGCTGGAATGAACACACATAAATTGTTATTGTTATAATCAATACCTTTTTGAAAACTACAGTTATAAGCTTAGAGAAAGTCAATATATACCAAAGAGGTTAGGAAATATGCAATATTATTGTTCAAATAATTAATTTAGTTTAAGCTAAAAATGTGTTTTGGCAAGTGTGCCGCAATGTGTTTCTCACTGTGAAACTATTTTAGCAGTCAAACATAACTCTGCATTTAGGCTCGTATTAAAACATCGTATGCAAATTTTTGGTCTTGAAGTAGACTGTAGAGTTATTTTCATGCAAACACCATCACCAATGTACAGCTTTCAGCTATGAGATAACCAAACAGATATAATCATATACATTAATTAAATTAAAAATACAAGCCAGACCATAGAGTTGAGTCTGTAAATAACGTGACGCCTGTATTGTTTATATGAGCAGACCTAAAGCTTTCTTTGCCTGTTTTATGTATGCAAATGAGCAAGGTTGGCAAAAACTCAAGGTAATGTCCAGGAAAACACTGGTTAACTATGTGATAAAACGATATTTAGAATTTGCGCAAGTTCATGGCAATCTTTATCAGTAATTGAATTGAATCCTTTCCGTAAAAAGTCATAAAGC
This sequence comes from Orchesellides sinensis, assembly GCA_027744375.1. Lineage (NCBI taxonomy): Eukaryota > Metazoa > Arthropoda > Collembola > Entomobryomorpha > Orchesellidae > Orchesellides > Orchesellides sinensis. The sequence goes on from JAHZNG010003533.1 coordinate 7,720, forward strand.
ACTTGAACAAAATTTACATACGAATACTTTTATATTAAAATTCGACATCTAAACATGAATTTACATATGCTCAAACGGTTTGTATTAAAACCTCACACATTCCATGTTGGCTGAGCAAACATTTCTTGGTATTCCATAAATCGTGCAAAATTTAATAGTTTGTGGATAATGAATATTTGGTAACATTTTGATGGATATAACTTTATAATATAGCCAGCAAATATAATTATAAGTGTAAATACCCTGATTCTGTTTGTAATATTATAGAATAGAATATCATGCCTACGTCAAAAGAAGTTCACTTACATCCCATCAATTGTAACTTCATTATTCATTAAAGAACTCAGTTGTCAAATTTTGACAGGCAAGGCAGGCTTCACAGAAAACAAACACATACTTTGATGGGCTAATACAGGAAAACGTGTAAATTTTTGGTCTATTTGTAATCTAAACTCTAAATAGTTTGCCATTTTACCAAGCAGTCGATAAATCACTATTTATTCTGATCTACTTTACTATGTGGTTTTAGTGGTACCATTGAATTCCGCGTCCGCATTTGCAAATATAGAGTTTGTAGCTATTCAGTTTTTGCAGTTCTACTGCTTTCGAGTTACATAAGTAGCCTGACACGAATAGAAGCTAATAATTATTTAAACCCTTTTAAAATACTTCAGTGGTCACAACCGATCTGGAAACTAGTAACAAGGTCGCAAGTTGGTTTTTGGAAATATGTAAAATGTAGAACAAAACCTAATAAGAAAATCATTACTGAATTTTAACAGCCTAAAAAACTTTACAACTTTTTTAAATTGGGTTCTTTGAGTACATATTTAGTAAATATACATATTCTGCATATTATCTTTTGGCTCATAGTATAAAGTAACTACTACCGTTAATTGTTCAAGTTCAAGCTGTCTGCATTATCTGCTTTGCTTGACGTTGGATGCCCGAGCTAACTCGCTTTTAATGAGCAACCTTATCTTAAGGCAGTAGCTCTACAATCCTATGTAGATTTTTAACTACTATCATATTAGTAGCGTAATAGCCATTAGTATATTATGTAGACTGATGACCTGTTGTGTAGTTTATCTGGCACTTCAGGGAACTTTCAATACCATCTAATACTTACTATTCTATATACCCAATGCATTCATCAACCTTTTTGTGTTTTTATAGCTAACTGTAATTTATCTGCAGTCATATGAATCACATCACAAAGATGTTGCTTGTTAAAACAGTAATGAAGGAAAAATGCTCAGGCACAGCCAGCCCTTTTCACATATATTTTGTCTTAGGATCACAAAACAAACAATTTCTCCAAGTAAAACTAAAACCTAGTGTGTATGGAATTGGTAAAAAGGAAATGATATGTGCGATGAATGACTTTAAAATATTTGCAAGAATCATACCTTTCTTTAATGAGATGAAGGTTTCAGAGGATTACAAAACTTCACTTAAAACACGCATTGCTACCACCTGTGGATGGCTTTACATTAAACACAGTATTCCCCAATCAATTATACACAAATGTAACTAAATTGATAAATAAGTTTTGGAATGATAGAAATTAGTTCTATAGAATCTATCGTTTCAGGTGAAAAATCCATTGAAAATCTCGGCAGATCCTAGTCACCTGTCTGTAATAAAGCCTGTGTTGTGAATAGACTTCTTTCTCACACTCTCTCCCGTTAACCCGTTATACAAGACAAGATCAATCCTTTTTTACTAGAACCCTTTATAATACCATAACCATAGCGCTATCAATACTATCCTTTCTAGTATTACGTTCATTTTATGCAATGTGGGTGAATGTAAATCGCATAAAAAACACATCTTTTCCCCTACCTGCTTGTATTTATGGTTATATGCATGTACAGGATGGAAAATCGGGAATGCAATTACCTACTCTAGAAAACCATATGCGCATATGGCAAACAATATTTTAGGACTGCTTTCACTTTACATAGAGGATATTATATAGAGAACGTTTGTATTGTGCTTGCGTACTAATAATGCAACAATATACTATACTGAGCAGATGAAGTTTGTAGACTTTTTATATGATAAAGTTTTCAAAATGAGATGTTATGCTTCGAATAAAACAACTTCGTTTTAAGTATTAAGTGATATAACAGGAAATGCGGTGTTTTTATATCAAATAAGATAAGTGACAGAATTTTATATGCTTTCCACCTAACTTCCGGTACATGCAATATACATAGCATTTGGAGTACATTGTTTTCTAAATGTGAAAAGACAATCTTTTCATAAGTTGTAAGTCTGGATTCTGGATCCTGACCCAAAAACATGGTGTAATGAAATTGAACCAGGACTGGCGAAACTATTTTCATCCGAAAATAAGTGCCTAATTACATCCGGTTTTGTATGCAGTAATGCACAATACATTTCTAGTTTTATCTTGAATATCTGAATACAAATAATGTCATCATAAATTCTCAGGATTCTCTACTGAATATCTTCATACAATCATACATATAAAATATCAATTGATTTTA
>JAHZNG010003534.1:0-16862 GCA_027744375.1 Orchesellides sinensis
CAATAGCGAAAATCAGTTTATAATGCCTTCCTGGAATTTATATGGATTTAAAGACGCTACTCAAGCGTTTTACCTGTCTAGATTTTCTGTTCACCGATTTAAAGTAATGTATCCACTTTACTGTTTCTCTCATAAACTTGAAGTAACTGAAGAATTGTTAAATGTGTGGACATCACCATTTTCAAACGAGTTGTGGTTGTCCATTCTAAGTTTTTTATTTGGAACCGCGTTTGTATTTGCGCGAATGAAACAGAATTGTCGATACTTGGTCGAAATTCTTAATTTAACGGTGCTCTTGTTGGGAACGTCATTGACCCCTATAACTAGACAAAGAAATTCGTCGTATATGTTTATAGTGTTCTTTGGCCTGGCCATATTTTCGGTACATCTGAATGAAATTACTAGCCTCCTTACTGTTACAGCACCATTTAATCGTTTTAAAGGCTTAAAGGATCTAATCGAAGCTGGCTATAAAATTGTACACATACCATCAATTGAGTTTAGTACTCCGTTTTATAAGTTGTACGAACAGGACTATAAAAAAGCTGGTATTTTACACCTAATTAATGGCAGTTATCAAGAACTAACTAGTAAGCTTTCTATTAAGGATATGTTGGAATATATGGGTTCCAAATATGCATTCTTGCAGAATGCAGATAAAGCTACTTTAAAATGGTCTCCAATTGCGTATCAGCGGCTGATTAAAAAGAAGTTGGGGAAACCAGAGGCTAAATGCTCGTACGTTGATTATCAGATAAACCCGACGTTTACGTATTGGAGAATGTACACTGTTAACTTGTTCTGGATACAGGAGTCTATAGCACGGATCAAACAAGCTGGACTGGATGGCTTTTGGGAAACAGCAGCTGTAGCGAGATATATTATTGTGAAAGGGTTGGGGTCCGATGTTGAAGACGCTGAGGATAATCATTACAAGCTTAGAAGTGACCAAATGGATATCATTACATATTCCAAGTTTAAAGCGATTTTGATTGGAACGACAATTTTGTACTTTGTATGTACTGCTGTTTTAATGGCAGAGCTAATGACAAGATATTGCACTCAAAAGATCAAAAATGGAAGGCAAACAACAATTACTAGTTTGTGGGCATTTAATTGGAATTTCTTTGAAGTAATTATTTTGTCTATTTGGAGCCCATTTCGTAAAATATTGTCCACATTTAGGGAACAACTTTGTAAATTATGTCACCCTGAAAGAGTTTAGAGAGAATATTCAATCCTCCATTTTGCAAAATACCCGTACGTGTTTAAACCTTTGTTCAAGAATGATCAAGTGTGTCATTTACAAATAACTAAAAATTTATTAAATTTTTTAACCATGTACACAGCTAATTTTTGTTCAGATAAAGGAGTTTAAATAAATCTTCATATATTCAGAAACGGTGTGTTAACCACGAAACGGAATAATGACATAGAGCTAAAACACTAAAATTACATATCAAAATATATTTATTGCCGTTTAAGCTTTTATGCTGAAAAATGTTTTTGTCTGCGATGATGGCTCGAAACTTCGTTTCCTTCAGCGAATAAAATTTATTAGATATTTGTAGGCAGGTGAAATGATTGTTTTTGGTAGGATAAGCACATACAAGGTTTTAATGTTAGCATTCGTCTTTACAAGCCAGCGTAGCATTGGTTTTTATGGGAGATTGTCATTGCAAAAAGTAATGGAATTTTATGGGAAAGTTTGTTGACGTGTCGTAGTTTATACGCTAAACTAAAATATCAATTGTCAATACAAAAAATACTGCCCATTACACAAGCATGTTATTCATATCATACGTAAAATCGTAACGTGATGGAATATTGGGATGGACAATCTTGGAAGGGTATTAGTAAAAGTGCTTTTTGTTTTTATATGTTGTGAGCTTAATTATTCTAATATAATTTAATGGTCATGCATTGGAACTACTTTCGACAGATTGACATCGACCTGCCTTGGCTACAAAAACAACTTACCAAATTGAAACACAGTTGGAATTTTAATTTTAAAACTAAAAAATGTTCACCACTGTTATTTCTTCAAATCATCCAAACACTAACTGGCACCAGTTAAATAGCAACTTAATAAATATCCCCATATAAGGAAGTTTTTAGAATCAGCCGGCCGGCCGAAAACATAACGTCACAACATAGATTCAATATACAAATAATTAAAAAGATTAATTTCCCCTTTCCCCAAAAATTTTCTGCTAAATAATTTTTAAAATGGCACTTCTAGTTCAAATAGTACTCATAACCATCAAAATAAATTTCCTTGTAAATCACGTCACTAAAGCTCACTCACAGACTTCTTACCCCCCAGAAGTAGATAAACTTCTACAATCATTTCAGCTATACGCTGACAACTATATTTTTACTACCACGGTATGGCTGACTATTTTGAGGAATACACTCAGGCATTCTCCAACAATACCCAATTTTTGAGAATGTTGACTGTAAGTTGGAATTCAACTGATCAACTTTCTTTAGGCAAGCAAAGAACTAGATTCACACAGCCATATCATGTTATTATATCTGATACCCGTGATTTGTATTGGGTAGATGGTATATTTAGGGAGTGTGCAGTGCTTCATTCGACATTATATATTATGATAGCAGTTGGATATCCATCCAAATCTGGATATATACCGAAAAAAAATTCCGGAAAGGATGGGGACAACATTACTCATTCATATATATTATAAACGAACGTCTTACCAACTAAAAAGTAAAGCATATTTGATTTGCAACGGCTACTGTGGAAACATAGACAAAAGAAGCGTAATTATGAGCAAATCTCTTATACAATCATTGCTAAATCCTCCACTTCTCCACAAGTCTCTGTTTTGGAACGGAAATCAACGCAATATACCTGCAATCACCCTTCCCCTTGGCACTAACTACTTCAACAAATACAGAGAAAGGGAGCATTATTGGTGTAAGGAATACATGAGTGTACAAATTGATAACTGTGAAGAAACTGGTATGACTCTGTATACATTATCAAGTTTTCATAACATGTCCATTGATGTTTACAACCAATATAAAGAAGAAGATGCCGAAGAGTTTGAGGACCGTTGGAAAAAAAGCCAAGAATATATGGAGTCGGATAGGCTTGGAGTAATGTCATGGATATGGCAAAAAAGAAAAAATTCGTATCAAATGTCTTACTATTCTTTTCAAAAGTTTTCCGTTGAACATGTAGTTTACTGTTTCTCCAATAAGCTTGAACAATATTCAGGGTATGCAAGTGGGAACGTGTGGGTAACCCCGTTTTCAGTTCAGTTGTGGTTGTTAATTGTCTTGTTTTTAATTGGGGCAGCGTTGATTTTCACAAAAATGAAGAAAAATGGGAATTGTTTCGTTAAAATGCTTAACTTGACTGTGCTTTTAATAGGAACATCTTTGACTGAGATTGCTAGACAAAGAAATTCCTTATATACTTTTATGGTGTTTCTTGGAAAGGGAATATTTTCTGCACATCTGAATAAAGTCATAAGTCTTGTCACTGTGTCTGCCCCACCAGATCATTATAAAAGCCTAAAAGAGCTTTTTGATGCTGGATACAAAATATTAATTGATAAAAAACTCAACAAGCAGACAAATGTAGGTATGCCATTTACTAAAGAATATAAACTAGCTTTTACACAAGCTGGTGTGTATGAAAGAATTAATGAATGTTATTATGAAATTGATGACTACACTCCGGAAACCATTAGTGGATATTTGAGTTTAACTGAAAAAAGTATGCAAAGTTTCTGGAGGGAATAAGCATGAAACCGTTTATGTTTGAATACCAAAAACTCATAAGAAGGAAGTGAAGAAAGAAAGATCGTAAATGCCACTACGTGAATCAGCGGATAAAGCCAGTACTTTTGTATTGGAGGATTACAACCATAAATATGGACATGAACTACAAAAAATAGTCCGGCAAAATAGTACAATATTTTCTCTACGAATATAGCTCGCTAACCTTATGCTTCTGTTATTAGTTTATTTACACACTAAAGTCTAAGCAAAGTTTTATTAGAAAAACAAACATTTTCAAAAAATGTGGTTTAATGGTTAGTACCAGCGAAATATGCCAATAAAAATAACTAAGAACTTCAAATAATCAAAGTTAAATCAATTCCAAAAATATTTTAAAGCATATGTCTGATTGGAAAACTAATAACCCTGCAATGCAGAATGTAAGGAACTTGCGATTGTTGAAAATATTAGGCTGTCTGTCTTATCCAATTTGTTTTTTTGAAATTCTGGTACCTCTTTCGGATTATTGGTCGAACATGGACCATAAAACATGTGCCGCTTGCATATGTAGGTTAATATTCCAAAAATTCGAAATCCTAACGGTCGCTTACGATAAATTTTGGCATTAAAACCGGTTTGTTTACTCTAGTTCCCTCTTTGTCAAAGACTACGTTTGCTGAAAACAGAATGTCAAAAATGAACTCCGTTCAAAGGGTTTGGCCAAATAACAATTTTTTTAAAACGTCCGTTTCTAGTACACCTTTAAGTTTTTTCAAAATTTGACATAGGATTCTCATTTTGATAAAAATGGACCCTACATTATGCGCCACATACATATGCTGCTATAAAAAAGTTTAAAATCGTACCGGTCTCTAACGAGAAAAGGTAACATTTGTAGCAGAATTTATCCAAGCTATTTGCATTAGGAACCCATTGCAAAAGGAATTTTTCAAAAAATCTGAAAACTACGCCGAGGAGAGTAATCACAGACAGACTCACTGACTGACAGACAGACGCCGCTACCTTCTCAGTATTTTTTTAAATCGCAAGTTAATAAAACGCGGTTATATTAATCTATCTGAAGTTTTAAATTTCGGTATTGTAGGAGTTTTTCTAATAGAAGAGTTTAACTGCACTTTAGATAACCGATCCCACAGAGTAAACAAATGGTAAATTAAGAGTTAGCTTTACCAAGGCCGTTGAATTTTGAACTTATTAAATCGATCGATTTTGTTTATAATACAACTCTGGCTTAAAGTAGCTAATTTTGCCAATTTTCATATATTGTATGCAGGGACAAATCCTTTCCATTCTTTTTGGCATTTGGTGCAACACAAATTACAGGTAAAGCATTTGGAAAATAATTTTATTGTTTTTTAACGTCAGCTACTGTAAACTATGGATAACGGCATCTAGCGGCATTTACTTCAGTAGAACGGCTTTTGTTTTTTAGTCAGCACACTACCAGGATACAACCGATTCAGGACATTTGGCTTTTATGTGTCCGGCATGGACGCTTTGCCGCATTGCAGGACACATTGATTCATATGCCCCATACACCGGGCCTACTTTAAACCAGGCTTCTCGCAGTATTTATACATGCACGTGTTGCTAATTAGTGTGGTTAAGTAAGACAATGGGCATATACGTATCCAACGTAAAGTAAAACAGGTTGTAAACCATAAATTCAAGACAAGGCGTAAGTATTTGCTGGAAAGTTAACAATTTAAACTACTAAATCATTTTGCAGTGTTGCATCCCATGTAGCATGTAAGTTTTAAAATGCTCTATAATCATAAATGTGCATTACGTACTACACAGAAAATTACTTACGCCATTTGCTGGCTTTTTTTAATACTGGATATGTATATAAACCAAAATTCTACACCGGGTTAGTAAATAACACGCCTGCTTTCATAATTTTTGTAAGGATATAATGTGTCAATACAACATAAGATACACCCATCCTTATACATTATTAGATAAGCACTTCCTCACTCTAATCCCAATGGATATGGATATGAAACCCTTCTACTACTACTCGTATATGCGACGAAAATCCTGTGCAAGGAATTCATACATGCGACAAAACTCGTGTGCGAGGACTTGGTAGTACTTTATGTGCAAACAATACAAAATGCGAGACGTTTTTAGCGACAACATTATGCGAGTAAACTGTATAGGAGGTCTCATCTTAGACCCGTTTAAAGATTTTCCGAATTTTTGAGATTTTTCAAACGGTATCTTTCCTTGCAACTAAGCTTGTATATCAAAAGACTAAGCTGCAAGTCAAATCAGATATCATTGGGTTTTATTTCATGTATTTGATTTGGCCCTGACTGGTAGTCAATGCTCTTGCAAAATCAAAGTTCATGGGGTGTAAAACGCGGTTTAATTGGCTAACTGAGTATATGATATGTTCAATTTAAATACCTGTTTTTAGGATTAGAACACAACTCAATCGTTATCTGATATGGATAATTACAATTGGTATATTCGAGCAATAAAACTACAAGCTCATAAACAAATTTATCTTTTGGCATACACACAATAGTTTTATGGCATTTGCATTATAATTTTATTACAAGTCTATTAAAGTTTTGTGACAATTACATGACGGTTTTATTACAAGTTCTAGACTATTTAATGACTATATTTGATCCTAATTCTTTAAACTTTAATTTAGTTTCCTGTAATACAGCCATGGTTTTCTAGTAAGCAGTAGTACATCCCGGAATTGGCCCCAAGGATTCCTTTTATCAATAAAGAACTTAGTACTGGCATTTGAAGTGTCAAATCACACACGTTTTATACAATTTTATATCACTATGCTAGAGTTTATTTAATCAAAAGCCAGGCTAAAATATCCCTTTTTAATGGAGAATGGATAAAAAGGCACAAATTCGTGGGGAAAATATTCTCAAAACCGGCCAAAAAATCCTTATCTAAAATACAATTATAGTACTAATACTTTACCATAGATTTTGTTTAAGTAGAAGTATACTCCAATTTCCCGAACAAATATTAAAACACCAACTGAAAGCATTACGGCCATAATCATTATGATAAATAGAATATTTGAAAATGTTATAGTTTTCATCCTATCAACTCCAATTCCCGGCCTTTTTTGTTTTATAAAGTCCTCAACTTCGGACCCGTACTCATCATATATTATATACGCACGAATTGTCAATGCATCCCACAAACCATCCAGACCAGCATCCATCATTCTCAGCAAGGTTTTTTGTATCCAGAACATATTCACCATATACATCTCCCAATGAAACAAACGCGGATGTAACCCTTGTTGAACAGTAAAGCAATTCCTATCTTGTTTTCCACTTTTAAGTCTAACATGCTTTTGAATATCAAGTGAGGTGTAATGGGCCAAAAATTTATTCTTAAGTATGGCATACTTTCCACCAAATGGATTTTGCATGTAGTCAGCGAGATCTTTAATGTACTCTAAGCCATCTACGACGTGATAACTGTAATTTATTCTGTTAACTAAGCCAGATAGTTTAAAATCAAAAATGTAGGTTTCATAAAATTTCATTGTATTTGAATATTCATGGGTATCAAGCAAAATTTTGTAGCCTGCATCCAGTAGTTCCTTAAGGGTTGTGTGAATTTTTAGAGGCAACGCTATTGTGATTATGCTAGTGATGTCGTTCGTGTAAACTGAAAAAACTCCCATTCCAAGCAAAACAATAAGTATCCATGACGTATTTTTGCAACTTGAGATTGTTGTGATGGAACCCCCAGTTAAAATGACAGTGAGGTTAATTAGCTCGTGCAAATATCTTGATTTTGTCTTAATTCTTTTACGAATACATGCACAAAGAAGCAGAACGCCTGCAAGTAAAAGCCACAACGATGTAGAAAACGGTGCGGTCCAAATTTGTCCGTTAAAGTATTCAGAAGATTGAACGGAGTCACAATAAATTGCAACTTTTGAGTCAAACTCTTGGAAAAAATACAGAGGCACCCAGTGTTTATTAATGTAATTTGTGTAATAATTGGTAGATGTAATGTAAGGGCTACGAAAAGTATTTGAGTTTAGAAATTGTGTTTCATATAAATTTTGTGTGTCATAAATTTGAAAGGAAATGTTATGAACGGTTGCCAAAGTCAAAACGGCCATTAGGGATTTGCCACAGTGATGTCCTTTCCTTGCTCCCCAAAAATTATTGGTGCACCAGTACCGCTCCCTACCTTTATGATTAGTGAAGTAGTCGTCAAAAAAATTATGTATAGCAGCAGGTATAATTTTTTGGTTACCATTCCAAAAGTAGGAATGGTGGAGGTCAACAGGGTTCAGCAGTTGGTTAACACTTGATTCATCCAAGAGTTGCTCAATTTTTGCGGGACAGTAGCTATTGCAAATAACGGAGTACTTGGTTTCCTGCTGAGTTGTGCCTAGCTGGCCGGAAATTAAAAGGAGAATCTTCGTTGCTGGCAAATTCAGTATATTTGACTTAAGTATGCTTGGCGGAGGATTTAGAGAGCTGCGTGAATTACCATTGGTAAGTATCAGGAACATTGTGCTCGGATACAATAAATAATCGAATAAAGTCCATTTTGCCCATTCCGCTGAACCGGGAAAGGAAAATATTACGTGAAAGGGCTGACTAAATCTAGATTTCTGCTTCTCTAGAGGAAATTTTGTTTTGAAATCGGTGTTGAAAGATATCGCTCTCAGGTACGAGCTGCTTGAGAACGCAGGTGTGTGTGATTCAAGATAGGATTGTACTGAGTGGTAGTAAACAATGTAGTTTTCAGGATTAAACTGGAAACTTTGAAGCATATAGTTAACACTTGGTACAGAATACTGTATAAATGTTGGCTCTGTGTTTACAAATGATGCCAAAAAGGAGCTAAATAGAATCATACAGAGGTATTGTAACGATTTTATTGACAAGGTGGCCATAGTTATGACTTTGTTGGCGGGTTTGATGCGTTTTGCAATTCAATTTACAAGACAAATGATGGAAATCCTATTAATTCAATTAATTAATGTCTGAGTTGTCCATATGTAACCGTTATTGGTAGCACAACCTATTTAATTTATTAAAGTACTACTTAAGTCAGTCTCCGAACCTTGGTTTTTGTAATACTTGGCTTAAAATACGTTATACACAATAAAACGGTGAGTTTGTTCGCCCAACCAAGTACCTTCGTTGCAATTACAAATAACTTATACTTCTATATATTTCTTAAATGTGGACGTAACACTGGAATAAGAGAATATGAAACTAATATTCCAATTGCCAAATACTACTTTGTAACATTTAGTATTTATTCCATTCATGCCCATAATTAGCTATAGAAATATTCATTACTCTCTTAGGTCTTCAATTGAACGTATTCGACAGTATTAGTATTATAAGACCTTAATATTTGGTAGCTTGCTGATAAAGCAGCATTGGAGGAATTAATTAAAATGTTGAAACTATCAGGTTATGGAGATTTGTTTTATAACATAGCTAAAAGAAAAGCGGTTATTTTAAATGAGGCAGCGAAAGCAGACCTAGAGATACTTTATATGAGTAATATTACCGCGTGTTTCTCAACACGATAGCTCGAGAAACGAATTATTTTAAGCACGTGAATTTCAGCATATATGTAGGTCATATAAGTGTTCAACTATATGATCAATAAAATTCATTACTCGGCGAAATCGGTCGATAATCAAGACGGTCAGGCATGAAAACCTGTTTGATCCCCTATTATACGCATTACGACAAATTATTCCATACGGTGATATCTGTACTACCATTAAATACTGGAAAATATTTTTATGGTGCTAAATGAAAAGGTTTGTAAAGGGTATATTTTGATGGTCTTATGTAGAAAAATATGTAGAGGGTATATTTTGATTGCTTTATGTTAAAGACGGTACCTGGATGGATATTTTAAAAAACGTTAATTGGATCTTCTATTTTATGTATAGGAAAAAAAATCTTAATTAAGATTATTAGAAACCAGCAAAAATTCTATCGAAATCTTTTATCGTCCCAAAATTTAAAGTTGCAAAGATTAAATATTTTGATTATACGACCCAGAAAACAAATTTAAAAGGGTATATTTCAGTTATGCCGCAGCTGTGAATATTATAGTATAATAAAATTTGTATTATATTGTATGTGTTTAAAAGTGAATGTAGAAATACATTCATCTGCTATCGTGTTGAAGTGCTACAAAGGGTGCGTAAGTATCGCGCCCAACATGTTATTTCATAAATTACCTATTAATGGCAAGTTTCTGCCAAATTATTTACATTTTCTGTTGAATTGTGTTGTTTAAACCTGGATCATCATAGCTAAGCCAAACCAAAATGACATTTTGTAATTGCGAATATCACTAGATTTTGGTGTTTATCACGATTTGAAAAAGAAAAGGCTAAAATTATGAATTGGGGTGTACGGAGTTGAAGGATGAAGTTAGAGCATGTAAGTAGTTTGCTAGATTAATAGTAAAGACTTTAAATTATTATTATTACGATAAAGTTAGCTAACCAACATTGATTTAATGGCCGAGGAGCGAGCATCATAAGTGTTCACATTGTCAACTTTTCAAAATATGTCATACTGTATTATGCCAATGCGACAATCAGTGATGGTTGTTTTATAATACAACGAAACAAAGTAATTTTAATAAAAACTTACCTCAAATTAATTTGAGCCAAATACATTTTTGTCATTTCCTCTCTCAGGAATACACGTCTATTGCTAAGAAAACACAAGATCGATTAAATTGATAAGATTGATAGTATGGCATGTATGGATTGTTATTTTATGTAAAGGTTTGTCATGCTCAAATCACAAACAAAAAATGTTTTACCAGTTTATTACTGAGCGCCTTATTTAAGACCTAATTGGCTTAACCACAACTGACGACTGCATAAGTATGGGAAGTAGCTTATAGGATACTGTATTCAGTGGCTTCGCCAGTCGCTTATGATTGGTTATATAACCGTCTGTCCAAACCTCTAACTGTCCTAATGAAAATATTTTCCCTTTACATATTGTGTACAGTAGATGACAAACTAGGAGCTAGGTTAGCTTATGATTTAAACTGCCCGTTTCATGGGTTTAAAACATCTCTTGGAATGCAAAATTAAGGTAAAATACAAAAATGTCAATCCGGCAGTGCCTGACAACTTTCAAGTGATTGGAATTGTAAATGTGAAGTTTTTACAGCATGAATAGCTAAATGTCGTAGTCGTAGCTAAGCGATGCAATACATTCGGGGGCTGACGAGTGCCGATAAAGTAAACAAAATCAAATATTATCACATATTTTCCATATGCTTAGAAATCTACTATTTCTAGTGCAATTGGCGGTAATCGCACAAAAATATCTGCAGAAAGTAAATTGTGGACAACAAAAATTTTTAAATGTAACATCAACAACTTGGCTTTCTTTGAAAAACTTAGATTTTGAAGAAAACTTTTTTGTAAAAAGTTGGTTTCGGAAAAATATATTTGATAAAAAATAGGTATCGAAAAATAATTTTTGGGAAAAAATTGGCTTCGAAGAATGTGAACATCATAAATGCTGATTTAGGAAAATATATCTGGGAAAGAAATGATTGCGAAAATATGACATTCAAAACCGCGTCCTAAACCCAAATAAGGTGACTGAATAGTTAGTTTATTGAATGTATTTATTAAAACCTGTTTTAGTTAAATAAACTCATTGCAGTTTACTATATGTTTTCAATAGATTACAAATATGTTATATTTAAATTCCAGAAAGCTTTTAAACAAGCAATTTATGTACAATACAAACATTAATGACATCCTACTGGAGTAATTCAAAACATTCAATTCGCAAAATCCTATTCATTCTCTTAATATTGATTTTTTACTCTCTTTATACTCATTTTGTAAACATCGTGTTACATATAAACATGTCTGTTGCGAAAACATTGCTTTTGAGTCAAATCAAGAAGCCAGATAATAAGAATAACGAAAAGAAATGAGCAATTTACAGCACAAGCAAATAAAATCGTATATCTTACAGCAGAACCAGTTGAGTTAAACCCAAACAGATTGTCTGTCACAATTAACATTCCCTTCTTAAAATGATACCATCTGTATAACTTTATATATTCGCCTAACAATCCTGTTTCTAAAATAGTCTTATGCAAATAATCAGCTTTCCTCGAGAGGTGAAACCATGTTTGGGTATACATATTCACTTTTGGCACGAGCACATTCGGAAGTTGGAAACTGCCACAGTAATAATCTTCTTTTACTAATCTGTTTCCCATTACCAATTTACGGTGTGTATTTAGCAACTGTAAAAATATGCCTTGCTCCGAGTAACTCGTAACAAACCGACCCCATTTGTTGCCCGCAAGGTGTTTCACAAGGTGTGTTGTGGAATTATAATTGAAATGCTTGTATTTAGGATCAAAGTAAATAACATCTTCAACTTCTTGACCTTTTGTCAACTCCTTCACAACCTTTTGGCTCTGTTTTGGAAGGAAACCAAAATACAGCTTGACATAGCGAATCTCTTCACTTCCACCCTGAAGGCTGTGATTTGGCGTGTTTAGGGTTTTATTGTTGTAGAGGTTTTGTGTGCTTTGTGTGATGTTTGGAGCTATGATGAGATGAAACAGAGAGGAGNTGAGATGAAACAGAGAGGAGGTGGATGAGTCTGGACTGTATGATGAGACTAAAAATTCTTGATATTATGATAAATTTGCTAATGAAGATAACGCGAGTAAATTAAGTTGAATCTTGCCAAATAAAATGTTTGTAATACCTATGGGAATTACAAAGTCAACAAAGAAAATGGTAAAATTTATTAATTTAAAATTACTTGGAAATTGCTTTTAGGAAAATATGATAAAAAAATAAAATTGACAGAGCCCCTTGTAGACTGACAGAATACAAACAAAATAGTGAACACGAAAATACAGTTTCTTGTCCCTTTTTATAAACTCTACTGAGGCTTCTGGAAAATTCTTTACATTAAAAAAAACCAGAATAAAAAAGGAAAAAAACATTCTATAAATAAATAGAATGTTGAACAAATTAAAGACAAAAACCAATGAACTTTAACAAAGATGATTCGTCGAACTTAAACTTAAATTTTGAAGGATAACAGGTATTTGCTTAAATACACATTATGTTAATTAGTAATAAGAGCTTACAATAATCCAATTGATTCATGAACAGATTGTCATAAGATACATATACACGTCGAAGGTAAAAAAGTACATAACATGAAACCGCTTATTGCAATACAGAATGACGGGGAGAGATGAATACATTCTTTTACATATTCTACTTTACGAATACACAAATGAAACCGAACACACCCATCATCTGGATTTTCCCGCCTTTTGCAATAAATTTGGATATGGATGGGAAGAGTCGTGTGGGATTCACAATGTCAGTTGTAATTTTGTCTTGGTATGTTATGGAGAGCACAATGAACATAATCAGAGTTAGTGCCAAAAGTAACCTTGGATGACGTCTTTGTGTTTTCTGAGCAAAAAATGTCCATATAACATCCAAACATTTTGAGAAACTTTTGTAAATAAAGGTATGCACTGCCACTGTAAAGTCAAGGAGAGACCACGTTCCAAAGTTGAATGCTGTTAACATTGCATCCCATTTTTCCTCGGTGGCGTCTGTAGATGTTTTACAGACGATAATTCTATGAGAGAAATTTTCGGTATGAATTAATTTCTTTCTTAGCTCCGCCACTTGGTTTCTCATCGGAAGTAGTCCAGCAACGTTGTGAGTAGAAAGCATTCTCAGATGATGTCGACTTGCGTATGCCTCATCGTCTATTTCAGAACTGTGGTGAAAGTGGAATGTGACGTTGAGAGCTTTCTCCAAATGCAAGGTGACCACTTTCTCCCAACCAGAATACAAGATACCACTTTCATTTCGTAAACCTTTGATAAATAATTTTTCTGTTGTCATCGGAAGACAAGCTTCATTGTTATCCCAAGTTTTTCCAGATTTATACGATGTGAATAGATTAGCAATGGTACCCTGATCTTTTGCGTTAATAATTCTACTTTCTCTTTGGATCTTTGTCAGACTTAACAGTACTGGTACTACTGGCATGCAGTCTACTTCTTGGTTGCATAAGTAGCAAAAAATGTGGTATACTATTCCAGATTCACATTCAGAGTAATCGTTTACTTTTAAAAAGATTAAGGGTGCCACAAACTCAGTCAATTTAAATTGATCAAATGAGCTACCACTCTCCTCGCTTTTGAAACCATCCAGAACTTCAGTTGAATTGGAAAGTTTAATGAAGAAAATCGTACTCTCTGATGTTACATGCCCAGACTTATCTATTGCAAACATAGTTTCATTAAAGGACATCGTATCTAAGTAAAAAATCATACAGCTACTACGGTGCCTTTGATGAAACCTAAAATAATCATCGTGTACTGTGAACCGCTGTTCGTCTTCATCCTGAATAACTTTAAAATTTATCATTTTCCAATTGAAAATGGTCCAGGTTGTCACATACGGCTTGATATTAATATAAGACCAGTAGTGATCGTCATAAATTGATAAGTAAATGTCGGATCCATTTGCGATTGATTTCATCACAACGTTCACAAAGCAGTCAGAATCTAAATTAACTGGAAACTGCATAATTTCAATTGAGAGTGGAATGTTTATGGTAGAACTGCACACAATCAACAGCAACCTGAAAATTTTCATTCCGCATGTTTATTATCAGAATTTTATGCATATATTTCATGAAGAATTTATTAAGACTGAGCAGAGAAACCCAACCCGTGCATAACATATTGGAGGCTCAAACTTCAAACCAACTTAAAATTTCTATACTAACAAGGTAGTTACATTTATATCAAATGAGTACTTAGAAAAGTAAATTTGTGAATTGAAGTCGTTCAATGAAAGTAACCTTCTATGAATGAAAATAAAACACGCCATTATTTAAAACTCCGGTATTGTCCTAAAAAAATACTTTTTGCAATGTAATACGCTATTTTAAAGTAAACATTTTTGTACTTAGCTACGATTACAGTTGTATAAATTCATTTTTAGTTGTATTGTACCAACCACCTTATTTTAATCTCTGAAAAGTTCATGAAATAAATACGGCTTATTACAATACGAAGTAAATGCCGGTTGAATATAATAAAGCGGCCTTGATTAGAAAATTTACATAGAAAAGAAACATTAAACATGTATAAGTTTTATATAACAAAGGGCATTTCACATTCAATATGGTTTATTTAACCATTTTTATACAATTTTCCGGTTAAAGCTAGAAAATACATAAAACGTTAAAAAATGTTCTAGAAAAAAGCAAAAACATGACTACGTCGTGGTATCTCATTAATTATTGATTTATTGGCAAAATGTTTGTTGAAAACTAGTTTCTTAGGATACTTTATACCTACAAATATTTCCATGGAGCACCATAACTATCAACCAGATTACAAATATAATTGAAATAAACAAGCAATTTAGAGCACAAGAAAACAAAATTATGCATGTGACTGCCGACCCAGTCGAGTCCTGTCCAAACATTTCATCCGTCACAAACAACTTTCCCTTTATGAAGGTATACCACCTATACAACTTCTCATATTGCCCCATTAATCCCATTTCGATAAAAGTTCTATACAAACTATCAGCTTTCTCCGCGAGTTGTAACCAACTCTGCACATATCTATTAAGCTTTGGTATTATTGCATCCGGCAGTTTAAAACTGCCACAGTAATAGTCCTCCCCTTTACCAATGACAAGTTTCCGGTGGGTATAGAGCAGTGGTAAAAACATGGATTCATCCGCGTCACCCGATACAAATCGTCCCCATTTATTTCTTGCCAGTATGCTTACTATCTCAGTAGCCGATTTATAATTTGCAATGGGGTACTTTGGATCAAAGTAAATAACATTATCAACTGCTTTCTTATTTAACAACAACAGTGCCTTACTTTGTTCTGGAAGTGAATTAATGTAAAGGGTTATATATCTCATTTCCTCATTTCGCCCCATAATTTGAAGTTTTCCACCTTTCTCCACAAAATTTGATATAGACGAGAAAAGCCTCATAGGATTCACAATATCTGTTGTGATTTTATTTTGGTATGTAATAGACAGCACTATTAACATTAGCAGAGTAGGTGCTAACACAAGTCTTGGGTGACGGTTTTGTGTCTTTTGTCCAAAAAACGTCCAGATAACATCCAACCCTCTGAGGAAGCTTTTGTAAAGGAACATATGGGCTACCAGCGTTAAACTGAGCATAAACCATGTTTTTGGGTCAAAAGCTGACAATATAGAATGCCATTTCAGTTCTGTAGCGTCGGTGGTCGTTTTGCAGATAATAACCCTATGAAATAAATTCTCGTAAAGAATTAACCTCTTTCGGAACAGCGCCACTTGATTGTTCATTACAAGTAGTCCATCTACGTTCATAGTTGACAATAGTCTCAAATGCCAGCGTTGAGAGGTGCCTTCTTCTTCAAGTTCTGAGCTGTGGTGAAAGTAAAATGTGACATTGAGGGCTTTCTCCATAAGTAATGATAGAATCTTTTCAAAGCCACAGTGTAATAACCCACTTTCTTTATGAAGCCCTTTTATTAGTAACTTTTCAACTGTCATTGGAATGCAAATATCATATAATTATCCCAGGTTCTTCCGGATTTGTTCGAAGTAAAGAATCTTGCTGGGCTTCTATGGCCATGCGCGTTTATTTTGGTAATTTCTTCACGAATAGTTGATAAGGTGAATACTTCAGGAAATACTGGCGTCCACTGAATATTTTGGAATGTTGAGGAAGGGCAAAGGTAGCAAAAAATATGGTACTCTATTTCAGCCTCTGAGTTTTCCTCCACCTTTAAAAATACAAGGCTGGCAACAAACTCAGTCACTTTGAAATGCTCATATGAGCTATACATCTCATCGTTTGTTAACCGATTCAGAATTTCAGTTAAATATATATTTATTTCAATGAAGAAAATAGTGGTACTAGATGATCCATAGCCTGATTTATCTATTGAAGTCATTGTCTCATTAAAGGATTCGGTTTGTAAGTAAAATATTATGCAGTTGCTTCGAAACCTCTGATGGAATCTAAAATACC
>JAHZNG010003535.1:0-13648 GCA_027744375.1 Orchesellides sinensis
ATTTGTTATTTTAATTATTTTATTAAAAAATATATAGCAAAGTTCAATAGTAAATATACAAATGCACAGTACATAATAGTAAAGACCAACGACCTACCTAATATACAAGCGTGTATGCAAGGTATGTAACCTCATGTCAAGGTCAATGCTTTCTTTTGCATTTTATGTTGTGTAATGTAAACGGTTACATTACAGAGACATTGGATTTGCATACGAATATTTTTAATTATTTTAATGGAACAATGATTTTTTTTGTTTAACCGGAGAAACACCACGTTACGTTTATCTTCAGTCTAAATTGGGCTCTAAATTGCTAATTCTATAATATGCATACCTAATTATACCTTAAAACTATATAACTTTCAGCATAAAAACATGATCTTGGTTGTTCTCGTTATCCTACGTTTTTTAAATCTTCAAGCCAAAGAAGATATATGTATTGCGTCCCTAGGATAGGATGCAGCACAAAGAATACTACCTACATAATACTATAAGAACATAGATATTTATATAAATACCACATCAGTCAAAAGTTTAAACCTCATTTTTTATGCTTACGTTTCACACACGTTTTGTGTAAAAACGACAATTGAATCGTGGTTTTGAAGCTTATTTTTTACTTGTCAGAAATGGCATTGAAGATGGATGCTTGGTCTGTATGTCTGTGTAGGTTGAAGGTGTTTTTACCTCTGTTCGCTCATCTCATTCTCCGTTATAGTTATAACCATCATGCATAAATATACATGTATTACACTAATATTATGAGAAAATTATGGATCACTACATTGGAAAAAGTTGCTAGTCATGCTGTACCCCTTATGTAATTTACCCAAATACCTAGTTACTCCTTTTTTTGTGGTTCTCTGCCAAAATAATATTACTGAAAGCCTGTCCAGAGCAATAATAGTTTTTTAATGGATAAAAAAACAATTTTAGTGTAGGCAGTCAATACCAGTGGCGTCTGGCACAATATATATGTAAAGAGTTGTTGTACATCAAAACTCTTCGTTCGTCTACATAAATACAATGCTTTCAAGGCAAATTGTTGCTTTTGCATGTAAAAAATCATTAGACTCGTCATCCTTCCCCATAATTCCGACCTGAGAATAAGGATGTCCATATATATACACATAGTATTTTATGTGTGTTTTTTATTAAAATATGTATAGCACATGTATTTTCGTACATACAAGCATCTATATATAATATATAGTTCCTGGACTCTTGTTTGTTCCATTTCATTATAATATGAAAGTTCCATATGTGTCCAGATAAAACACAAAAGCTCATTTTTAATGCATTATACCTACCTGCCTGTCTACTGTAAAATGTAGATATTATATGGAACAGGCAGGTAAAAAAGTGGTTGATTGAATTGTATCTTCCAGTCGTACTGTATCATCACCGGTGAACAGACGTATGTATTCATTGCCACAGATATACATTGTCTTTTAATTTATCCAGCAAAACAAAAGTTTCCCAAATTAGGATTGCCTCATTAAAGCTATTATATAATTGTACATATACATAATCGAGTAAACCAATCAGCAGTATTAAAATCTGTTATTCTATTGAGTGTTTTTGCGAGAAAATAAATACAAGCAAAAAGCATTAAGTCTGGAGGATTCAACTCAAGGATATTTTTTATGATATGTAATTTAGGGATAATTGGACCCGTCTTCTTGGACAATCTTTGACCAGCCAGTAAGAATAATTTACTTAATGACCTGTGTAATATTTTTACACATCATTTATACAATTTAACTTTTGTTAGCTTCCCTGAGCTGGAGAATCATATAACTTTATGTTGTCAAAAAGATATAATGAAAATATACATGACATGCACCCATTCATCTCTTCTGGTCTTGTGAAGTGAACGCTTTTAGGTTGTAGTCTTGGATTGAATGCATGTGTATTTGTGTACTGCACGCTTGCTTGAAATCCATCCGGCACATTTGGATGTAGGACAATAGGACAGCCGCAGTTCCAGGCAGAGAGCCAAAGCCAAAGCCAAGCCAGCTGACGTAGGTATTTGCTATTTGCTGTTTTGTAATATAAACCATAATTTGTATTTGCAAATCTAACCCGAGACAGCAGTCAACAATGGGTAAGTTAATCAACAATAATTGCTTTAGTTAATTTGGAACAGGTGGGAAAGGTAACCACAAAGCTTTTAATTAAGCAAGGCAAGTAAAAAGATTGAAGGTGTATTTTTAAATCTAGGAAAAGTCCTGATCATACCATGTCTGCATGTTGAAAAAGGGTTTAGTGGAGTATCGAGTCGCAAACGACATTTTATTGTGTAATTTACAAATATTGTGTGAATTTGGTATGTAGATTATCTGTCATCTGTTGCCTCTTACTTATGCTCTTATCAATAAAAGACAACCACGTTTTTAAGGCAAATAGGTGTGTTTGGTTAAGTAAGAACTGCTGTTTGATATCTCGTTTCGGGTAGGTGATTATCAAGTCGTGTAGTTTGTGTTATCAACTGAGCCCTACCAGTTGTACAATAGTCAGTTTTGTCAACTGTGTGATCTGATCTGTGCGCATAAATAGGATTAAACGATAATGCAAATATGGTATTTTTAAGCAACAAAGCTTAAAACGTTGTAAAGATGGGAATTGGAGGCTTACTCATCAATTTTTTCAATGGAGGTATATCAAAAGAGCAAGGCGACTCCAAAGGTTATATGTATGTATGATATTGATTGATTATACATATAATGTGCAAATAATTTATTTCTCGTCGGGGGTTTATCGATTGAACAAGTTAAAGTAAAAAGCATATTTATTTGGTGGAAGGGCATTTGAAAGGCGTTGATATGTATCTTCGAAAGTAAGGAGGTGCAATGTAATAAAATGATTGGATTGTAATTCGAAGGTTTATTTTGGGTTTTGCAGAAACGTCACGTTGAAAATGGGATTGCAACCGAAGTAAAAGAGCAGTATTATTTTCTATTCAGATAAGCCTTTGGACCATTATATACTTATTGGAAAGAAGGGGATACCAACAAGTGCTTTCAAAATGGACGAGTTTTGTGGAAATGGCACGTTTTGGGTAAGGATTCAAATTCATAGAACTTTGACTATGAATGTCATTGTGTAATTGTACTCTTGAGAAGGTTGAAAGTTGTAAAGTAAGTTGTTTAAATCTATTTTTTTCAGAACTCAAACGTCACGTGGTACAGTGATAAGCCAGATTTTACTGCTTGCTTTGAGCAGACAGTTCTTACTTGGATCCCTTGTGGCTTCCTCTGGGCTTTCACCAGTTTCGAAGTGTTCTCAAAATTCAGACTTGTATCACAAAGAATACCCACCACACCCTTAATTATCCTGAAGTGTTTAGGCACCTGGGCTTTAATTATAACTCAACTGACTGGTCTCAGTTTTACCTTCCGGTTGGAAGGTCAAGGATATGACATTTCAAATGCAGAAAGATATTCTTCAATTGTTAAAATTGCCAGCTATGTAAGTCACGCTTTATAGCGAATTGAATAGTGTACGAAATGTATGAGTTTTCTCATATTATGTTTGTATTAGTGATTACTGATTAAATATGATTTGATGAAATTTTTGCAGATGCTTACATTTTTACTACTTATGTTGTACAAAGCAAAAGGTGTGAGGACATCGGGTGTGCTATTCTTGTTCTGGTTGCTATCTGTTATATGCGAAGTGTTCCCGTTCCAAACAGCGATAAGAAATAAACCTGAAGATGGGGATGATAAAGGCCGGATTAATTTCCAGATTCAAATGATAAACTACCCACTGGTTGTTATTATGCTGTTACTAAATTGTTGGGCAGATGCAGCTCCAGAACCACGAAATAAAAGAAAATCGTCTGTGAATGGAAAGGAAAATGGAATTGCGCTAGCAGCATCTGAGGTCACTTACAGTTTCTCACCTGATGGCCCGCAACCTCAAGAGGAAGTCAAGAAGTCAAAGCCTTGTCCTGAAGGAAGTGCATCATTCTTGTCAAAATTAGTATTTTTCTGGTTTGAGTCGTTAGCATGGAAAGGTTACAGAAATCCTTTAGTTTATGAAGATTTGTGGGAGTTAAACGAAGATGATCTATCCAAAAGCCAGTACCCCATATTTGCCAAAAACTGGAAAGCTGAAGCAGCAAAAGCAAATGGGAAAAATGTTAGTGTGTTTAAAGTTCTTGTACGCACGTTCGGTGGAATATTTTTCACAGGAGCAGCCCTAAAGTTAGTACAAGATGCTTTGACATTTGTCCCACCAAGAATTCTCCGTTTGCTTATATCTTACGTGAAGAACCCTGAAGAAGAAGGATGGAAAGGATTTTTCTATGTGACGATTCTCTTCAGTACTTCCATAGTTCAAACAATATTTTTAGCTCAGTATTTCCATAAAATGTTCGTTCTTGGGATGAGAATAAAGGCATCCTTAACAAGTGCCATATACCGGAAAGCTTTAAGAATATCTAACGCTGCCAGGAAAGAATCTACTGTGGGAGAAATCGTTAATTTGATGAGTGTTGACACTCAGCGCTTGGTTGATCTTGTAGCTTACTTGAATATGCTATGGTCAGCCCCATTCCAGATTGGCGTTGCCTTGTATTTTCTTTGGGATACTTTGGGACCATCAGTCCTTGCTGGAGTTACTGTCATGATATTGATGATCCCGCTGAATGGGTGGATTGCTGGGAGGGTGAAAAATTTACAGGTTCAGCAAATGAAGAATAAAGACGGACGGGTTAAGTTGATGAGTGAAATTTTGTCTGGAATTAAAGTACTTAAACTATATGCGTGTAAGTCAAGCTAATCAAAACTTGCTTCCAGTTTCGATTTAAAAAACTTTAAATAAGTCTCAATGCTTGATTTAATCAAGGTTTTTCTTTACAGGGGAGCCATCTTTCAAAGACCAAGTTTTAAAAATTCGTGGTAATGAAATGACCGTCTTGAAAAAGGCTGCGTATTTTCACGCAGTCAGCGTATTTCTGTGGTTGTAAGTTTGAAATATTTGTTTAAAATGTTTATTTGAATTCAATTATTAATCACTCGGGTATTAAATTGTAGTATTTTATTATGTTTCTATTTTCTAATACTTCACCAACGTAGTTGTGCTCCCTTTGTTGTATCACTTGTAACATTTGCGACGTACGTCTTGATTGATGAAAACAACGTGCTGGATTCCGAAAAAGCGTTTGTTTCTCTCACTCTGTTTAACATCATGTCTATGCCCATGAGTATGCTGGTAAGTCGTTGATGAACACTTAATCAAACCACTACTACTACATACATTAAACATTTTGTTGCTGCATGTGCAAATTGAAATTATGAATATTACATGGCTAATTACAGCCCATGATGATTGTCATGTCTGCCGAATCAAGTGTAAGTCTAAAACGGTTAGGAAAATTCCTAAATGCGGAAGAAATTGACGAGGATGCCGTGATGCACGAGTCTAAAGACGGTAATACTGAAACTATTATGACTGCTGAAAAATATCAAAGTTTAATTGTAATTGTGTATAAACTTAAATTCGAAATTGTTGAAATAGATGACCCTGTTGTAGTCGACAATGGTTCTTTTGCGTGGGAGCCTGAAACTATAACTCTCCATAATGTCAATATGAGAATCAAGCCAGGTTCTCTGGTGGCAATTGTTGGGACAGTTGGTAGTGGGAAAAGCAGTTTACTATCTGCCATCCTTGGTGAAATGATAAAAACTACCGGTAGAATCATCACGAAAGGAAAAATTGCTTATGTGGCTCAGCAAGCATGGATTCGCAACTGCTCTCTTAAAGATAACGTTTTGTTCGGAAAAGAGTTTGATAGACACAAATACAACAAAATTATCGACTGTTGCGCTCTCAAACCTGATCTTGACATACTTCCAGCTGGTGACCAGACGGAAATCGGGGAGAAAGGAGTAAATTTGAGTGGAGGTCAAAAACAGCGTGTTTCCTTAGCTAGAGCAGCTTACTGTGATGCAGATGTATTTCTGTTTGATGACCCGCTTTCAGCAGTGGACAGTCATGTGGGAAAGCATATTTTTGAAAAGGTTCTGGGGCCTGAGGGTATTCTTCATGGAAAGACAAGGCTGTTAGTTACCCATGGAATTACATATCTTCCCCAAGTGGACCATATTATAGTTTTAAAGGATGGCCGAATAAGCGAGGAAGGGACTTATAAGGAACTTTTGCACAAAAAAGGGGCATTTGCCGACTTTCTTTTGCAGCATATTGGAGCTGACGAAGACCAGGACGAAGAATTCTCTAATGTTGTAATGGAATTAGAGCAGGCGCTCGGAGGACGAGATAAAGTTTTAGCTAGACAGCAGTCCCAAATATCAGATGATGGCTCAGCAGGAGATGGATCTATAAGAAAACGTACCATTTCTGTAAGATCACAAGATAGTGATAAGCCCAGTCCTTCAAAAAGGCTGTCCCTTACCCCGAAGAAAGAAGTATCCTCGCCCGAAGTTAAAAAGAACAAATTAATTGAAGTTGAAAAGACGGAAACTGGGAGTGTAAAAGGGGATGTCTATACTCATTATTTCAAGGCTGTTGGTATTCCAATGGTACTCGCCACGATGATTTTTAGCTTAATTTCACAAGGATTTCAAATTGCTGGGAATGCATGGTTGTCCAAGTGGTCCGAAGAGAAGAAAAATGATGATGGAACAATTGATGAAGACAGGAGAAACATGTATTTAGGTGTCTATGGAGCACTTGGATTTGCGCAGTGTGAGGTTTCATTTATAATTAGCAGTTCATACTTACTTTTAACTTACCAGATTTTTTATGTCAGATTTGTTGTGTTTTATAGCAATTACGGTTGTATTCAGTGCGATTGTGATGGCCATTGGAATGTTGAGGGCTTCAGCAAATTTGCACAATATAATGCTGATAAATGTGCTAAAGAGTCCATCTGCGGTAAGCTTTTTTTAAAATCTATACCAGATAATCGTGAGAGAAAGTTTGTATGATTATGAATTCTTTGTTTTATTAAGTTTTTTGATACAACCCCATTGGGAAGAATTGTTAATCGTTTCGCAAAGGATGTTGATGTCGTTGATAATCAGCTACCGATGAACATTCGGTCCTGGCTTCGATGTCTTTTCCAGGTATTTGGAACTATTGCTGTAATCTCGTACAGCACACCCATCTTCTTGGCTGCTATTGTACCGTTGGGAATTGTTTACTTTTTAATTCAAGTAAGTCGCGTATTATCTTGGCTGAATTATGTTTAAAGAAAATGTTTTAAGACGGTGTATTTTTTTCCCTGCAGCGGTTTTATGTTGCTACCTCAAGGCAACTTAAAAGATTGGAGTCTGTTTCCAGATCACCAATTTATTCTCATTTTAGTGAGACACTTTCTGGTACTTCAACCATCAGAGCGTACACAAAACAACTTCCATTTATTCTGGAGTCGGAAGCTAAAGTAGACTACAACCAGCAAGCTTACTTCCCGTCCATTGTTGCTAATAGGTAAGGGGATACTGATCAATTTTAATGATTGTGATTCTTTGCGACTTGCTTTTTTACACAGATTGTTTGTTATGCATCTAGTAGTCTGAGCGCAGGGTTAAGCCATGAAATTAGTGAAGGCGGGGAGAATTTAAGGTACAGCAATTTGGAATTGCAAGACAAGTATAACCGAATAGTATTGGGTAAACTATAAATTCTAAAAGTGGATTTATTTTTTCAGTGTTGGTCAGCGTCAGCTAGTTTGCTTGGCTCGCGCACTGCTTCGTAAAACTAAGATTTTGGTGTTGGATGAGGCTACAGCTGCAGTTGATTTAGAAACTGATGACTTAATCCAGGGCACAATTCGTACAGCTTTCAAGGAGTGTACTGTGCTAACCATAGCACATCGTTTAAATACGATTATGGACTCTACAAGGTAAGTGATTACGACTAATTTCAATTACTGGTTGAAAATGGTATTTATTTGTTACACGATTAAATGTTGTTCTTTTTGCTCGGCAGAGTTATGGTATTAGATAAAGGTGAAGTAAAGGAATTTGATACTCCGTCCAACCTTCTCCGAGATAAGAAAACTATATTCTATGGAATGGCCAAAGACGCTGGCTTAGTTTCTTAGTTTGAAAATCAAAAACTTGTTTGTATTCATTGATTTACTTAATAATGTACTTATATTTAATGGGGTGCTTCATTATACCCTATTACCCAATTAAGTACCTAAATAGCTTTACTTACATTTAAGGTTTTCAAAT
This sequence comes from Orchesellides sinensis, assembly GCA_027744375.1. NCBI lineage: Eukaryota > Metazoa > Arthropoda > Collembola > Entomobryomorpha > Orchesellidae > Orchesellides > Orchesellides sinensis. Next base: position 8,208 of record JAHZNG010003535.1, read on the forward strand.
GAGTATTTGATGTACTTACAAGTAAAACAAAGTATTCACTATACCTGTGCACCATTTTGTGATTTGATATAAATGATATTTATAGCTGTTATTTAATAATTGTTTATAGTATAGGTTTATTAACAGTAGTAACTGTCACTGTTCCAATTAATTTGTTTAAAGGTACGAAAATTTCTCTGGTGAAAATAAAGCTTTATCCTCCATATCACTCTACACGTTAAGATAAACATTTTGCTGCCCATAATCGACATCAGCCTATTATTTGCGAAGTCAAAGATTTCTGTGTATTTTGTGTTAAAGATTATAAATGGTTTGTGATGCTTATATTTAAGCATTAGTAATGTACGCACAGGAAATGCGTAAATATATTCACGCTCAACACAATTTTTATCCATGTTCTGACTTATGTGTATGGGTAAGAATTTGCGGATTGGGAATTTTCATACATGTATAAACTAAAGTTGTTTAATTTGTTGCGTCCCATCTGGTCTTGCTCATAACTCCATCAGTCAAAAAATGCAACATCATATCCCACTTACTAAAATACGATTCACTGCACACAATGTATGAACAGAAATTAAAGGAAAATCAAACAAGATAAGATCGTAGCACATTTTCCCACTACATGCCATAATGTCCTTGAAAATACCAATATTAAGTTATATTTAGTCCGATGTGCAGTATGATGTGTATCTTTTATCTTGTTCTCCACAATTTTTTGTACATGTACTGTGAGCCGAAATCATCACCTTTCGCAATAGGTTTTCAAACACCTCCGATATTTGTGATGACTATGCTAGTGCGTGTTGTGTCATGCATGTCATTATGTATTCTTATCATAACAATTATGGGTAATAACAAGACGACGTTTGTTATACGATTTTTGCAAGCAATATTTTATTTTACACAGTTCTCAACTCTACATAGAAAAATATACCAAAACAGAGATTACCTTTATAATCTAATTCAACGTATCCTCTGTATACTGACCACTGATCATTCATAGGTAATTCTATATGCTATGAACAATGTTTCCTCTTTCCATTATAAAAGAACTCTCGCGTTTCAGTTTCCAGCTCAGTTTTGTGTTGTCGTCCAAAGAGAACGGTTGGCCAGACACGGACCCAAATTTGTAAAAACTGGATACTCATTCATTGCATACAGAGGCTAGTTGGCGTCAGCATATAGATTTTTTACGGGATCTCTTCTTTCCTTCACATCATTATACAAGTTCATGATAGGAAGGACGTATACTGTTTACGAAAACGCTGAGAACGGAAGGTACATGTGTAATTTGAATTATCGTGTTTGTGATGCTGTACAATATTACTTCGGCTTAACACTAATGGTGCCGAACATTTTCTAGTCTTTTTTGTTTGAAACGAAAAGCTATAATTTCAAGGATAAAGATCTTTTATCCAGCCTTTGGCTAGGTTTCAGTCAGTTAAGTCAAGTATTGCATTGCAGCTTATGAGAAATATTGTTATATCAGAAGTGAACAATGTTTTTGTCTAAACTTGCTTTTTGTACACAAAATCTGATTTATCATTTAGTTTTAAATAACCACCACCACCAGCCAACGTAAATCATCCTCCAGCTAATTTTCCTAATATTTAACTAACTCTAATGTCTGACTCATCCCATAAGATTAAATATTATGCCGTGTGCCGTAGCAAAGTCACTTAGAAAACGACAGAATTAATAGGCACGCTGTGATTAGCGAATTATGATATGAGATAAACATGCCATCTAGTAATTTATAATTGATTAAAAATAGGCAATTACTTGTAAATTGATTGAGCGTCCTTCCTGTGAATCTTCGCTCTGCACATTGCATCGTTATAGTAGTTTGCATGATATTTTATCTAGATGAAAATACATGCATTTGTCATATACCTACGTACAAGTTACAGTTACTACTTATGTTGTTCCATGTTAATTTTATCTTAAACTGATGATTAAATTATTCCACGCGAAGTCACACGATGCACTTCAACATCAAATTAATGAGATATTTTAATATTTATATTGAAGCATATACTTTACACTTACAACTTATGCCAGGTTACATGGGAATGTTTATATGTAATTTAGATACTTCAGTACAGATATTTTAAAACTAGGTCATTGTTATACTATACATTCCCCACTTGTCGGAACAGGGCACAGCAAAACTCCATATTTCCAAACACCAACTTTTTAATGGAACCTACAACTTGTTTAAAACAGTCTCTCCTCCACATCATTCTGAAAACATTCTCTTTAAATCTTTCAGAATGACACAACGTTCCGAATACAGTTTAAAATAATCCCTATTTTTGCTTTTAAGCATAAAATTATTTTAAAATGGACGAATTTTGTGGAAACGGTAAACTTTGGGTAAGTATAATAAATCATAAACTGAACTTTTATTTTGAATTATAGACAAATTGAACCTTATAAAATCATCTTCAAACCTAAGTAATATATAACGCATTAATATAAGCAAGTGTCACTTACTTTTACAGAATAAAATTTGTTTTGCATTGATTCTCCTACTTAGGATTCCAATTTAACGTGGTACAATGACAACCCTGACCTTACTCCATGTTTTGAGCAAACTGTTCTCACTTGGATCCCTAGTGGTTTTCTCGCATTGTTTGCCTTATACGAATTTTACACAACGTTTACCTTGAAATCGCCAAAATTTGTTGTAACGCCTTTATTTATCCTGAAGCTGTTAGGAACTTTGGCGTTAATAAGTGTTCACATAACTGGTCTGAGTTTTAGCTTCAGTCTAGAAAATGAAGGATATGCAATTTCAGATGCAGAGAGATACTCTTCAGTTGTCAAAATCGGCGCATATGTAAGTTTTAAAAATCCTTTTCCCATTCTGCCAGAGAAATTTTCAAAGTATTAATACATAGAAATCAACTTATCATAATCATAGGTATGTATATTTCGGGTTTTGTAACAGATCATAGCTTTCTTAATCCTCGTGTTGCACAAAACGAAAGGTGTGAGAACTTCTGGGGTACTCTTCATATTTTGGTTTCTATCCCTGATATGTGAAGTTTTCCCTTTCCAAACGGCAATCAGGAATCGGACCGAAGATGGAGATGATAAAGCCCGAAACAATTTCCAGATTCAAATGATAAACTATCCGATTGTGGTACTCATGTGGTTTTTCAACTGCTGGGCGGACACCGGTCCAGTTCAAATATCTAAAAGCAAATCTTTAGTTAACGGAAAGGAGAATGGGATTCCTTTGACAGCACCCGCTGAGGTCACATACAGCTTTACATCTGAAGAGCAAGGCAAGAAGCCTAAGCCAAGTCCTGAGGGAAAAGCTTCCTTTCTCTCTAAATTGGTCTTCTTTTGGTTTGAGGGATTGGCTTGGAAAGGCTACCGAAATCCGTTGGTGTATGAAGACTTGTGGGAGCTAAACGAAGAAGATACCTCCAAAATCCAATACCCAATATTTGAAAAAAATTGGAAGGTTGAAGCTAAAAAATTAAATGGGAAGAAACCTGTGAGCGTATTACGTGTTTTAGTTCGCTCATTCGGAGCCACATTTCTGGCCAGTGCATGTCTTAAATTAGTTCAGGACTGTTTAACATTTGTACCTCCAAGAATTCTTAGTCTTCTCATTTCCTTCGTAAAAGATTCGGATGAAGAAGGATGGAAAGGATTTTTGTACGTGGGTGTTCTATTCTGCACCTCTCTCATTCAGACAATCTTCCTTGCCCAATATTTTCACATTGTGTTTGTCCTCGGAATGAGAATCAAGTCTGCTCTTACCAGTGCAATTTACAGAAAAGCTTTAAAAATTTCAAATTCAGCTAGGAAAGAGTCGACTGTTGGAGAAATTGTAAATTTAATGAGCGTGGACACACAGAGATTTATGGATTTGGTGGTTTATCTGAATATGATGTGGTCAGCCCCCTTTCAAATCGGAGTATCGCTGTACTTCCTTTGGGATGCTTTAGGACCTTCGGTTTTAGCTGGTTTAGCTGTTTTGGCACTTATGATTCCCATGAATGGTACTCTTGCTAGTAAAATGAAGGGTTTTCATGCACAGCAAATGAAGAACAAAGATGGAAGGGTTAAGCTCATGAGTGAGATTTTGTCGGGAATGAAAGTACTCAAGTTATATGCATGTAAGGCTTACAATTAACTTTAGCACTTTGTTATTATGAGAAAAAATAAGTAACTTTTAAAATTTTTGTTGTAGGGGAACCTTCCTTTGTAAAGCATGTATTCAATATGCGTGAAAGGGAAATGGTTGTTTTGCGAAAGGCAGCTTACTTAAGTTCTGTCATGTTGTTTGTTTGGTTGTAAGTCTTTTTGAAAATTATCTGAAATTTCTTTTCATTTCGTTTGGATATCTATTAACATTTAATATTTACCTTTGTCGCTTTGTCTTTAGCTGTGCACCATTTGTGGTAAGTTTTCAAAACTGAAATTTAAGATATTGCGATGGCTATAATATGAAAGAAAATTAAGGGATGCCAAATGAAACTATTTTTTTGTGATGTAAATTGTAGGTTGCATTAGTCACATTTGGAACATACGTTTTGATTGATGAAAACAACGTGCTTGACGCTGAAAAGGCGTTTGTGTCTCTGACACTCTTCAATATCATGGCTATGCCTATGGCTATGTTGGTAAGTTAGTTTATATTAATTACCCTGACGTAACCAAAATGAACATTCTATATTACATTAAATAGCACTGACAGTAAATTTTATTTTTAACCACAAACGAATATAGCCTATGCTTATTGTTATGTCTGCTGAAGCAAGCGTGAGCGTGAAACGTATGGCTAAATTTCTAAATGCTGAAGAAATCGATGAGGATGCTGTTCAGCATGACTCAAATGATGGTAATTATGAATTAGACAGAATCAAAGATTTTTTTGTTTCATTCAATAGTCCATCAAAATAACTGAATACTGATTGTTATTTCTTTATAGATGACGCCATTGTCGTTGACAAAGGTACATTTGCCTGGGGACCTGAATCTGCAACCTTGCAAGATGTTAACATCCGGATTAAACCAGGTAGCTTAGTGGCAGTTGTTGGAACAGTGGGCAGCGGTAAGAGCAGTTTACTATCTGCCATCCTTGGTGAAATGATAAAACTCTCAGGCACTATCATTACAAAAGGAAAAATAGCCTATGTGGCCCAGCAAGCATGGATTCGAAACTGCACTCTGAAGGATAACATCCTTTTTGGGAAGGGACTCGATGACCACAAGTACAACAAAGTAATTGATTCCTGCGCTCTCAAACCTGATCTTGACATACTTCCAGCTGGGGACCAGACGGAAATCGGGGAGAAAGGAGTAAATTTGAGTGGAGGTCAAAAACAGCGTGTTTCCTTAGCCAGAGCAACTTACTGTGATGCAGATGTGTATCTGTTTGATGATCCTCTCTCTGCTGTAGACAGCCACGTTGGGAA
>JAHZNG010003536.1:0-14352 GCA_027744375.1 Orchesellides sinensis
GTGCATTAGCAAAATAGTTCAGTTTATTGCAGGTTTTAGTAAGAACAGAGCTACAGCAACACAATAGTTTTTTAAAGTAGAAAGTCCAACGCTTTACAGAATGCATAAAAAACGTAAACGAATTCTTTCAAATAAAAAAGCACGTACCAAATGAAGTTTTTTATTACTCAAATCAAGCTCGTTTAGAATTGGTAATCCTTTTGCAGTCTATAAAACCCTTATTTTTTTACGTAGGAAGTCTACATTTCCAATGGCGCAATTTCGCAAGGAACCAACTCGACTCAATAAAAATCTCATTCAAACATTGAACCAAATCCTTCCGCCAACAACTTATATTCAATCGAGAATCAATAACTTAAGGCTAATAATATTGCCTATCACATATCTACATATCAAATACTACCTATAAAGTTCTACAGTAGTAGTATTAGTCGAAAAAAATCATTCTTAAATTGGATTCCATCCTCATTCGCAAAGATATATCAAGCCACTCCAATCTTTGTCTTGCTAGTTTTATTTCACTACGAAACCTTCATAAGAGGTTCCGTTCTTCCATCGAAAAGACAAATAGAATGAGAATTCCCACTAGAGCTCTCCTGATATAAATGCAGTGTCACACCTGGCTGCCTTTGTATCCATCTCACCTCTGCTTTTATTCGCTCCGCTTCTTCCTGTTTTAAACCTTTGCTCTGAAAAAAGAAGAAGATGAGTTGGATACAACTTCAGCCGAGAATAGAAAAAGTCTCTCATTTTTGCACGGTGAATGAATGTAATGGTTTCCTTGCTTTGAAAAAATGTGATCTCATAAATGTAGTTCTGCTTCCGTGCTTTCCTTTTCAGCGTGCGTATCTAGCATCTACATACTACGTACACAAGCCTATAAGTATTAATGGTAAAGAAAAGAAACGAGCAAAAATAAGTATTGTGAACGCATTTATCAGCAACAACCGTTGTACCTATGTTAAATTGTCGGTTACTGCGTTGTTCTGATGATTTGATGAATCTTCATCCTGGTCTTAATGAGCACTACTACTACACTAGTAAATATCCTATCATAGAAGATCTAGATTCAGTAAATCTCATTGCTCTCCTCCACTGGAATACATTACATTAACAATTCCTGTAACCGCCGTTAGCACTAAATCAACTGTGTTCTTTTACTTCTTGTTCAATGGTGTTTTTTACAACTACTTGTGTGAAACATGCAGATATATAATTTATAAGAAAACCTCGAGAAATTATATTCTTACACCTTTTCTCGGAAAAGACGAATGGAGAAAGGAAGAAGTGTTACGTAATCTCATCTGAGGTAGGCTATGAGCTATGAAGCAGAAGCATATATGCATTTAGATTTCCGATAGGAACATTAAGAAGCCATTACTACGGCTTCAAATGTCTCGTTGCGAAAAAGTAATCTGAGAAAGACATACAAAGGATGAAGCAGGCATAGTGTGATGTTCCGATCTAGTTCTGGTAACAGAAATAAAAGGCGATTATCAGCCAAGCGTGTCCATAAGTCCGTAACACATCTTTTATTCACACATACGCTTTTACATTGTATCAGATTTTGGTATGTGGTAGTGACGATGCTGATTGTAGCATTCTTTTGCAGGATTCTGTACTCTAGTACAGTACAGCGTTAATATTTAAACACAATACAAATTTCATACAATCTCATCCAATTTTTATGTACTCCATACATTACTTGTGTACATTCAGTTCAATGTCATATCGGTCATTGGACCGTACAGTGCTTTGGGCTTTATAATGCTAGGATTTATGTTGGAGAGAGAAATAAAAAATGGGATTTGTAAGCTGAGTTGATGAGCCATCCGTAAAAAAATCCACTTCTATGATCAGCATCTCATTTCAAAAGGGATTTGTGAAACAATGAGATTTAAAATGACTATTGTTTCTGTCTGTTGTATAAACATCGGCATTACAACGCAAATCAATGCTATCGAATCTAGATTACTTCCATACATTCACCGTGTGTAGTTATGCTAAGTAATTATCATAGTCATAAGCAGTTTATAATTTTTTAATCGGTTCTGGATGAAACCCCCTCCCCCTGTCATCCTTTCACACTGAGACCGTGCATCAAATAATATTTGTAAGGGTACAAGATACAATTTGAAAAAGATGCACCCTCATATTATATTTTTTGGGAATGCAAAAGTGCATTTCATAGGTAGATTATTAGTGCATGTGTTTTAATATTGTAAAAAGGAAGTTTGCTTAGAGTGCCTGCTTGCCCTACCGAACCATGGTTTCTGTCTATCGTTTAAAATCAACAGCGTTATCAAGATCATGATTTATATGTTGTCGTTGTCGGAAATGAATAATGCAAGCTGCGAGTGGAATGCCGAATGTACATAATATTATTTTGTATGGGACGTGGCTTCGTTGTTATGATAATGTGATGGTGATGATTGCAAATGACATGATTATACGCGTCTCTGCAAGCTTAATGATAGAGAGTAACGTCATTCTCATCTCTAAAAAATCTCTAACAAATTATTTCTCGTCAGCGGACAGATTACCGTATTCTACGTAATGCAGTTTTGTTAGTTTATAAGAAATTAGAGCTGTATAACGTGGACATTGACTCTGTACCCAAAATTCACGACTTACAATAGGCTTCCAAATCATCGTCGGGCGAGGTTGATCTTCGCTAACAATTCTATAGAATAACTTTCTGAGGATTCCATTAAAGCTGTTCATTCGGTGTAAGTGATACACAGCACATCATGAATGTAGAGGTATGTATTACTGTGATGTGACTGTAAACTAGTTACATTCCTTCCTTGAAAATTTTAGAGCAGGTATTAAAAAAACATAAAAAGTCGGAGCAAGTATTCAATTACAGTCATTAGTAACATGAGGTAAGTGAATGAGTCATCGTAGAACACCTAATGAAAATGACCTTCAAGAAGTACGTTCTAAAGGGCAAAAGCATCGAAATTTTAAGTACACAGTTTCAATTGCCCTTGAAACGAATATAAGCAACTAATAAAAATCCGCAAGTTTTTACAAAATTGAAAGGTTTGCATAGGCCCAATTTATGTTTGAAGCATTTATTCCCATTTACCTATTATGTTTGCTTATTTCCTGCCTACGTTCTTGTTGAAAAAAAAACCGCAAACTTTTATAATTTTATATCCTCCAGCTACTGCAGTTGCCTCGGTATAATAAAACATCACCACAAAAAAGTAGGAATTCGGTAGTTTTGTGAAAATCAAGGTTCTAAAAGGCTTGATACATTCTGTTTTATCCATGTAGGTATGCATGTACGTATGTATACATTGCATACATAAACATGCAAAAAGCGCAGAACCACAACCGCATCATAGGTAAATCAGCATTAGCGGCTTTGCCTTGTTTGTAATCTACAAAAATCTGCATATGTCCATCCATCTTATATGCACTTTGCCTAAATTCTTTAAAAAATACCCTTTTGGTTCCTCACTTGGTTGTCTGCACCAAAAAATGATTATGCTACACAGCGGCATATTATAGATGATAGTGATTAGATGAGGATGTTGACGATGACATGGAAAAACAGAGTCACGACGGAGCTGAGCAAGACTAAAGGGTTAAAATGTGGTTTGCTTATGTTCAGCAGCTGCAGATTACATAAGGATAATATGTGTATTGGCTTCATTCTCCCAGTGTGTGTGTACGTTCCTCCGTAAGGGATATCCTCTAGCCAATTTTTGAAGCTCTGCTCGGTAGAACATCCTAAAAAGTTTATCACAGTCAGTGGAGATGCAGCCAAGCTGAGCGAATCAGTCTTTGAAACGTTGTGGTCTTGGATAGAAGAAACAGAAGAGTTCTGTCGTGTGCTTAGTGCTCACCCACGCACAAACTTTCTTAATCCTTAACTGTCATCTGAAAAGGCTTTGAAACTTCGTCTTGAAATTCTCCAACATCATATCATTCAAATTCTGTGTGAGTGTTTGTTGTTGACTTGCAAACTAAATATTTGATTGTATGTTTGTGAATTAATAAAAGCTTTGTTTATTGGCGTTTGCAACTTAAGTCGGGTATACTTAGGGAATAGACTAGGTTATGTGAGGTTATGTATCTTATTTTTAGAAAGGGAAACTTGACATTTAAAGATCTCCATCCCATTAGTAAAGTACTGGAACCAATTAGCAATTAGAGCGCTCTACTAATTATACAAGAACTTGCTATGCCGAATCTATACCACATAAAACATTAAGAAATTAGGGATTGTGCAGGGAAAAGACTTGAGAGTTTCACCAGTTCAGCTTTGCAAGTCTATCCAATTTCAATGTATTCGCTTACAGAATGCTTAATATCAACGAAAATTCGGGTAACTTTTGTCCAGTAAAGTCATTCGTCCAATTAAGGATCACGTATGTAAACACACGGGTTTTATTACCGTAATTTCTGGAGAAAAGGAAATTCTAAGTTTTCTCTTGCCCCTCCAGATGTACACAACTGTGCACAAAAAAGTTTTTGTTAATAAAGCGATCGTCTTTAGTATAAAAACCCTTAAACCATCATTATCCATCACTCTTTGTATAATGATATCCGATGTTCGTATAATTAATATTGAAAGAAAGGGTTACTCTGCGTATATATTGCAATATAAAAATACACGTGTGCATTCGCTAATTTGAAAACGATAAACCTCATAATATATTCGCATTATGCTACGCTACATGATACTTACTATATACATGCATAAAAATAAACATTGTTCCTTAACGCGAGTTTAGTAATCATTTACAAGTTTAGTTGGGAACAGGAGCAAGGAAGAAAGGCATTTCCGTACTTTAAAGTCTTCCGTGCCTTGCATCTGGCATCTGCTACTTATATTATGTTAGACCAGAGTGCTCCAGGCTCTTCAGCTGACGCTGTGATCTACTGGAAAGCATTCTTGCTTTTACGTTTTACCTTAGGAAATATGAGAGAAGTAAACAAGATTGGGCTGAGTATAAATATAAGAAGCTGCAATCATAAAGATGAGGTTTCAGAAAGGTATATCCTGATCCTGTAAAGCAGCAGCAGCGTGAAAGCAAGCAGGTATTACGAGGGCGATGAACATTTCTATTAAAAAGCCTCATGCTGCTTGAGTGTTATATTATGATGCTACACAACATCTTAGTTTTTATAGACGAGGAAGGTATTAAGCATGAAAATCATATTATGGTGTGAGCACCTGCTGTTCAAATAATCGTTCATTTCCCTTTGCTCCATACTCATCCTCCTCCACTTCAATCTCAAATCCGTTGCCCATTTACCTCATACTCACTTTTTACTCGTTTTGCATGCTTAAAAGGAAATGGGAGAAAATGAGCGGAACTAAAAGACTTTATTCAGAAGAAGGATGTAGAGTTATATGCTAGTTCTGCGTTTCTACTGTAGTACTACGAGATTACATGATTTTTATATTATGAAAAAATTCCAGACTATATCTAGGAAAAGTTTTTAGTTTGCCATTGGCATTAGCATGAAAATATGTTTTGAAGGAGGGAATCAGCCGTGCGTGATATTATATGGCTGTTTAATGGAATCGAAGGAGAAATAGGAAAAAATCTGGTAAAATGACTGTAGTAATAATAATGCTTATCAAAGGTTGGGAACGAATCTAAAATCCAATCGATTCCTGAAATAGATTTTTTCCATCTCAAGGATAGATAGATAAGTAAAATAGGATGTGCTTTATATTAGTTAGTAATAATGACTTTCTTATACATATATCTCTGTTCTGTAGTACTTTAGCATGTTTGGCAGGCATTAGTTCTGAAGCTGATAAACTTCTGATAAAAGCCTCCTGCAAATGATTCTGTCAACACAGAAAGGTCAACACCATACTAAAAGGCAAACTTTTAAGTGGTTCTCTACCATTTTTCGTAGTTTTTATTACTTACGAAGGAATAAAATGAGGATGCTTTTTATGGCATTCTAAAATCCATACCAGTTTATTGGTTACTTCATTTACACACACGGAGACAAATTTCTGTAAAAGTTTTGGAAAAGAAATGAGAAACTGCTTAAATTCTGGTTTGCTTTTGAGTCCAAGTAAGTTACATTTGAAAGTATTTGCATAATGATGCATGTACGTTTTGTTACATTTCTGTTCTCTCTCAGAAACACACAATAACTTAGAAGGAGAAAAAAGGCATCAGAAACTCCTTCACAAGATTCTTTAAGATATGCGGCGTAGCTATATGTATGCTGTAATGAGAGATTCTTGGTGGGATTTACTTGTCCCATACTCAGATTCAGATAGAAAAGAAGCCGAGTTTTTGTTTTGGGGTTTTCAAAAATAAATGGAATAGATTTAAGACAGTTTCAAAGGGAAGCTGGAGAGAAGGAAATTAATGATGGTAATTTCTTTCTCAAGGATAAGATACATAAAAGCGTACATTCTACTCCAATCCCAGTTGGAATAAAAAGGCATAATTGAAAACTCTTCATCATTTCAACAGCCACATCATATCCGCCTACTTACATCTTTGAACGAACTCTTTGGAAAGCCTTAAATTTAGCTGATGTCATAAGAGGAGTTTCTGTGTCTGAAAAAAGGAAATGAATATAAATTGAGTAGAGTACACGTTATAGAGTCCTCAGTCATTTATGCAAATACTGACAGCAGATGAAGGATTTAGATGAGGGATGGAAAGAGTGAGTCTCTCCAGATGGACAAAACTCTAAACTAAACAGCCTATTTCAACACAAGAGAAATTCGTTATCTACTAAGAACTGATTTATTTATTTTCCTTTTCTCTCCCTTGTAAATCGTCCAACCTCTTAACTTGATCTGGAACTTCGTTTTCGATATTGTACACGTGAAAAGTTGGTTTATCATGGACTATAAGACCCTAGCATGGGGGATCTTTAAAGGATGATTGAGTATGACATGAGATCATTAAAAGTCAAGCATGTATTACTTAATTTATTGACTCAGTTGATATTCATTTACTGTGAATAGCAATTTCCGGTTTTTATTCGTAGGAACAAGATACACACAAGTGATTTAACACGAACATTTTCAACATTCTCTGCGAGTGTTAACTGATGTTATTTATACTTTAGGTAAAGCTTGATGGCTGATAGTAGTGCTTCTCAAATTTTGAGGATCGCATGGTTTGCAACATTTTAAAGCAGATTCACCTTCGGTGTTCTCTTGATAACGTTCAGTAATAAATTCAAGCAGTATTTTAGTATCATATACTTGGTTAACTAATTTGGGTATAATTCAGAGAGATAACTATAAAAACCGTAAAAACCTTTCTGGAATTATTCAAGTAGTGTTATGCCATCGACGTACATACACAATATATCTATTTACTTAAAATCGTTTATATTGGCCCCTGTTCTCCACTCCACTATAGTGTTTCACTATGCAAGAATACAAAAAAGCTTCGTATGTCATATAAGTACAAATGTTACTTAAAGATTGCTGATTGCTCCAGAAAGAAACATGCGATTCATACGATGTTGTGTTTGATCCTTTTGGAATGCTATGGAGCACGCGGTGTTGCGACTGCGACAAAGCTTTCACAATTATTGTATTTCATCCTGATTTTTTAAAGGCAACATGTCATTTGTTTGAGAAGGGAAAACGAAATCTCTTTTAAGAACTGACGAAGGCCATTAAATGAAATAATGTCACAAAGTATGCTCCAGCAGAATTTTGCAGTTTTGTGGCTAATCGGCTTCCACTTCCAGGGAACTGCGTAGACCATACAAGCCAAACCACAGAGATTTTTTGTTGTTACCTTGAAAAAATATCTGCAGAAAGGAGTTTGGCTAAACCGTTATGAAATAGCATTTTTCTTATGGGAGCTTTTATTCATATCACTACAAAAAGCTGGTGTTGACACTTGGAATTACTTTTGGAGGTCCACGCAATACTCAACAATAGCCAAAAAAGTATAGTTTTTGTGTATGGTGTCATGTGTGTTTCTTTTGATTTCATACACAAAAGACTCGGAGGAATAGAATAACCAGTGTGCTCAAAGAACAAGGCTTTCTCCTGTTTTGGACAGCGAGTCGTTTATTTTCTTTCCAGCAAAGCGTTTGTTATTTGTAAACGTGGACAACAAAGGAGCCTAGGGATTTCCATTTGGATTTGGAAATCAGAAAACAAAGGAAAATAATATTGTGTATCCCACACGCAAACAAAAAGATTAAAAGCGGAAGTGGGGTGGTGGTGATTTATTCCATTAAACCCAGAAAAATAACAATAGCCTCCAACTGTGATCAGTTTCCATTGTTAAAAAAGTGCTGTGTGTAGTTTTTTTTATTGTTTTGTTTGTTGGGTGGTGGCAAGTGAAAAATGAGTGACAACGGTGGGAACTCGTCTAGGGAAAAGACTACCCAGTGGCTGGAGCATGTCCTCCAGACTTACTATACATTTTTAGAGCGGAAACGGAAGAAGCAAGGTTCAAATGGTGATAGCAGTGGGGGTGGGGTGAATGGGTCAGACCTTGTGGGTGTAAACGTTGTGGACTTTGATATTGGAGCTGGGTTCGCGGGTGATGGGAGGATCTCAACGCTGAGTGACTTACTCTCGCTTCGTGTCCGATTCTTGGTAAGCTTTAGTGAATTAAATCATTTTGAATTTATAAAAAATGAACACTTCTGGTAAATAGATTCACAAATCCAAGTTGTTCTTTAATTGTAGCTCTCGGGCAGTGATGAAGAAAAGACTGAAAATTGGATAGTGAAAATACCCCCAAATGACCGAGCGGACCGAGAAATGGCCCAAATGGCTCAAGTCGACCGACGAGAGATTCATTTTTACACAGAAGCCTTACCTGAACTTGAGGTTAATTAAAACATTATGATCAACCAGCATCCCCAAAACAACAATACTTTAAACGATTGTTAATGATTGTTGTTTGTTTCCAGGAATGGTGCAAGTCCCGCAACGCCAACGTAACCGTTGGAGTGCCACGCTGCTACTTTGCAAAATACCATAACGCCCAAGTCCAACAAGACGAAGATGACGGCTCGGCCCTCTCAGACGCTGAGTCTGTTCTTGTGCTAGAAGACATGCGACCTAATGGCTACTCCATGCGAGATTTTAACACTGGACTCAGTCTCCAAGAGGCGTTCGCTGCCTTGCGGGAAATTGCCCGGATTCATGCCTTGTCGTGGGCCATGCAGGAGACGACTGAGTTGGCTCTCGATGACAAATGGGAGTTTGCCTACAGACCTCAAAAGGCTGCGTCTGCTTACAAGGTAATAAAAATATATATGTGGGGAATGTGTATATGACATGAACAGAACTGTGAGCTGATTATAATAAAATAGTCTTTTGGGAGGGAGAAAATTCCAGAGAAAGTATTTTCTTCATTTTTACTTATAGTTGTTCCTTCCGTCTCCATCGTGTAATACCATAGGTCCTCTTAATAACTGTCAGAGTAAATCATGTTCCTTTGCCCGTGACTCGTAAAATGGAGCATGACATTTTTCTCATCTTATTCTCTTCTTTCACTTTGAAAGAAAGCCTTACCTTTGTTTTTTTTACTTGGAAAAGTCCTTTCCTTGTGTCGTTTACCTGAAACGTGCTCATTTTTTGCATGCCTTTGTCTGATGGTGAGCTAAAGTTATCTTATTATTACTAAAAGTGTTTTGCTTTGTTCTCATGTGTAAGTTTGCGCGTTTTTTCGCGAAAAGTTTTGTAAATTAGGAAAATGTCAATTTGCTACATGTATGAGGTTTCTTCATGTAATGAGAATTTTAAAAAACTGTGCTGTGTTGGTAGAAAGTAATAAGTCTTTGTCAACTTAAAAATTTGTGGCATATTCGCTTAAAAACGTTATTTTTAGATTTTTTCATTCTTCAAGTTGACAGTTGATGCCATTTCTGACGAACTTTATGAGAAATGGGAAACATGAGTTATAAGCGGAGTATAATAAATGTTATTACGAGAAGAAAAAGAAGGGAGGTTTTTGGCAATAATATTTTTTACGGTCTGATTTTATGATGTTTGGGGAAAAGGCATTAAAATCAGTGGATGCATACTGAAGAAGAATGTTTATTTGTGCTTTTTTCTTATCCCAGAGAGGCAATAAAGAATTTATTATTCTTTTTATGTACAGATCATGATTGAGCAAGGTTTCCCAACTCTAGCAGACTTTTTGGAGAGGCAGGAGCCGGATGGCCAAGACATTTTAAATAGGCTTAAGTCCCTTCATCCAAAAGCGGCTGAGTTGTTATGCGAGCTGCTGGAACCTCCCCCACCGCCAGCACCTTCCTGCTTGACTCACATGGACTTTTGGTGCAATAACCTTCTCTTCCGGAGAAGGACTTCACCGGATGGCGCCACCACTACAGAGAATGGGAATGTAGTTAATGGAAGTAATGGGCATGGAAGTAGCAGTTGTAATTCTGGGGATGAAGCGGAGGGGTGTGGAGGGATTGATACAGAATGCCTCATTGTGGACTGGCAGATGATGGCGATAAGCAGGCCGACTCATGACGTTGCCCTTTTGCTATTCACGTCACTCACTCCGGAAGTGAGGAGAGCGAATACGGAAGCTCTGCTGAAACACTATTGGAGTGTGTTCCAGGTTTGTGTTTTATAATGAAAAAGTCAATTTCTCATGTTTTTTAAAAATAATTTGCTAAAAGCGTTTGCGGTTTGTTTTGTTCAAATCAGAGCACAGCCTCCGAACTCAAAGTTGAGATTCCTTTCGACTACGGCGTGATAGAGAATGAGTTCAAGAAGAGTCAACTCCTTGCCTTGCTTCTCGTTATCGGTTCGATTGACCTTGCCCTGGACACACCTATTACCGAACAGAGGCTTTTACAAGCACTGAGGGATATGGCGGCGGAAGAACTCATTTAACCCAGACATAAATCTGAAATTAAAGATTGTTTAGAAATTAAAAATGCAGTAGGTCCTCGATAATGAAAATGGGTTATTTTCAATTGTATGTAGAGTAATTTCTAATTGTAAAGTTGTTTATAGGTGCTCTTTGAAACGGAGAAGATCACGTTTACAGTTACAATAGCTTGTTTGTTAACTGGATCAGTATTTCAAAAATTTAATTAAACCTTGTAACGCAGTCTAAAATGTGAACTTCAGAAAACATATATAAGAGCCAAAACTACTAAGCCAAACCACGGACATTATTTGACGTTTTACATAGTATGTACATATGAAATATTTGTTTAATTGTAGCTTTTTAATCTGGACAGGTTACAAGTTACAATAATTATCTCATGTTGCAAGTTTGTTACCACCGTTGACAATCCCATTCTACAGAATATTTCTATGTATTTGTTGTTATCTAATAAATAATTATTTATCATATTTCAAAGCAAAGCATTTCCTTGATACTACACATACAGCCGGTAGTATGTTAAACTTGAAGACAAAAGTTGATTTTGAAAAATAAACTTCCAGAGAATTGTTTTAAAACAATTAAATGATCATGATCCATATCATTACATATGTTTGCGTGGTCTTTAACTAAATACGACTTAGTCTAACATTACCTTTGCCATTCGTTATCGACACGGCTCCATAATGTATTTCATAGTTTTATACGTGTTTTGATAATCAAAGTCAATTTTTTAAAATGGGGATGGTTAGACGGTGTACCCCTCTCACTATGACTGTTGCACTTATCCACGACCCATTTCTGATCTGTTTCAGGAATGATTAATTAAAGTTCATTTTAGGAAGAATATAGACGTATAATCTAGCCTCCCATGCGCATCCATGCCCTCTGAGTTTGTCTCATTCACGGACCTTTTCCAACCCATTGAGATGAAGATTTTGAGTCAAAGATGCTTCCGAAACTGAAGTCTAAACGTAAAAGAACATTCAACATCAAGTTTTATAACAAACTGTACATCGCGCCAATGTCTCCAGAACACTAAACGACAAGTTAATTAGTGAAATTCTGTATGTGATTATTTCATACAAAATGAAAGACTGAGTAATTTGTGCGATATTTATTTGAATGAAAGAAGGTTTATGGTTTTCAAAGACAAAAGCTTAGTATTCGACCATAAAATCTGTTTTATTCTTCCAACCATAAATTTTTCATTTTCTTGTATACTTCCACAGGAAACTGTTGGAAGGAAAGTTTGTTCCTAGTGTTGAAACGAAATTTCTATGTGTTTAAACATGTATTGCTTTTCTCGTCTTTGGAAGTAGTTCTCTGTGAAAGTTGAAAATTAAATGTTGAAGCTGATGTCAATATGCGCTTGCTGAAAATGAAGATTTCACTTGTAGGTCATTCTGATACAATCCCCCTTGCCTTGCCTCATCCAGTCAATTTGGATAGGTTCTTCAAATATACTTTTGATTACATATCTACCAAAAATAAGCCAAGAGTACAGCCAACTACTTTCAAATATTTCCTGTTTAAGACACCAAGAATTACCTGTCATAATAGTATTTTACAACAGTTTATACATATGCAAGTTGAAACATAAAATATGGGTTTTGAATAAAGCTTACACAAAACGGTTGTAATTTTTTAAAATTCAGTAATTTAATTTTTCAACGATTCAACAGTAAATTTTGGATAATACAATGAAGTATTGATCTATGATCTTTGTTCTACAAAATTATTACAATAATGCGTGTTAGCCGAAAATAAAATACTACTTAAATAAATCCTTCCTCTTTCAGATCTTCCAAGGCGTCAAAGAACCTATCCAGTGTTGACTGTTCCGAAACCACCAGATCCAATCTTGCCACGGACAGTAAAGTGGCGAGAAGACAGCTTTCTTTGTACTGCTCCAGCAAATCCGATAAATCAAATGGAACTTCTAGCTTGAAAGAACTGGCCATTTTCTACGAAGTCAAAATTGGGTGAATGGAAACACTATTGTTATTAGTGGTGAACAAGTAAATGTGTACTTCATTATTCCAAATATGTTTGAATTATCAAAACGATGTATTATAATTGTACCTCAAATGATTCAAAGTAAAATTTAAGAAGAGACATTCCAGTTTTTCTTCTCGTGTCTCCATCCAAAGAGGTCATTAATAGAATGCCAATGTCATGAGTAGGCTTCCCATAGCTAACCATTTGCCAATCTAGAATCATGCAGTCAATGTCACCCTTTAACAACTGGCTGTCATCATCTCCCTCATCCTCCTCCTCATCGTGATGATCACTCTCCCTAAACAGTAAATTCTCCGTCCAGAGGTCCATGTGAAGCATGCTATTTACCATACGATTGTCATCAGGTGACGGCCTCAGTAAATCCTCCAAAATTCTAGGGAGTTTAGTCTCCAACTCTAGCAATGAGTCAACCAACTTCTTTTGCGACTTGTCTGTCAGCTTCTGACGGAATTGGTGTAGGTGCCGGTAGCCTTGGCGGATCATGTCCAAATACATTACATACAAATCCTCCCACCTAAGCATTTCCTTCCATTGTAAGCTTTTCCTCTTCGGAGTGCTGCTCCATTGCCCAGGTGGTCACATGAAACTTGGCGATTTCCTGGATTACCTCCGCACATTCTTGGGTGGTGAGACCGATACTGAAATGTCGCTTACCAAAACCCTGCGCGCGGAGGTCTTCTAAAATTAAAGTGAACTCTGTGTTAGGAAATGAGTAGACTGCGGGATCAAAATCAACGTCGGAATCGCTTGACTTGGCGTAGTAGCATGTGGGAACGTTCAGAGTTAGTTTTTGGTTATCAGGGGAAGATATGCTATTATGTTCAAGCCACATCTGTAAGCAACAACGTACAACTTTCAATGGGACCTATCACGTAGACAATTTTACCAATACCGAACCTCCTATCTTACGCTCATAAGCATTGTTTACCTTAATATCAGGCAGAATGTCGGCGTAAAAGCTGACCTCCCGACGGTGAACGTTTGTAACTCTTGCTAAGTTCCTCTCATCAAAATTTCTCGAAGGAACTTTGACGATCCACTGAACAAAATGATCAGGATGCCCTGAAACCTAATAAATAAAACTTATGATAAGCTAAGCTTGTCTGTCAACATGTTATCTCGCGTCAATGCATCTTCACCCCTAAAATGCATTTTATTTCTATGAATTTCCTACAAGCTATGAAATATGAGAAATTACATACCGAGTAAGTGACGCCAAGTGACAAAATCCTACTCAAATACGATATCCGGTCATCTCCCAATGCTGTCTCCTCGACACTTTCAAAGTCTACAATTTTCAAGCTCATCAAATTCTTCTCTGCTGCTTTTCTTCCTTCGTGATCTGCATTATTTCCCGTTGAGGATGAATTCTTTGGATTTGCGGCTAAATTAGGCTGGTGGTTCGACTTGGAAGATTGGGATGGCATCAAGTTCTTCTTTGCTTCATCGTTATTACCATTTCCGTCATTGAGATCAATGGAGGATGTTACAGGAG
>JAHZNG010003537.1:0-10963 GCA_027744375.1 Orchesellides sinensis
AAATTGGGAAAATGACAGTTTTTCTAACAGGTTGAATAAGGATTCAATCAATTGGTTTTTTATATTCTGGTTTTAGTTTTACTGGATGGTATTTGCAAAAGAATATGACACGGACAAGACGTTTAAATAATTAGCAGGAGCACTACAGGATAGTGCTTTAATAGGTAAATTAAAACATAACGGATGGGAAAAGGGCAATCAATAAATTCACTCAGACTAATGAATGGGGGAGAGCGTAACTTTCTTAGTTCTTACAAAAGCTTCAAGATTGATTTTTCTTGCATAAACGAAGCACGCCATAACATAACAAAATACCTACATAACATTAAGTAAACTTCAATCAGTAGTAATTAGCCATTAACTGTGGATTCCTGCAACTAGATTTCCTGATGCTTTACGAAAGCGATTATTTTACAAGAAGGTAAGAAGAAGGAATTTCGATGACAAATTTCATTGTTGTAATGATGTACTATATAGCACACACACACACACAAATCGCAACATTCGAAGGGGCCATGAATTTTTCAATTAATCCTTTAAAGACGGATGTCTTTAAGGCAGTAACATAAACAGTTTTATTTAATTCTTACCCAAGCTATACGCAAAAATATACACACATATACCAAACATTCACTCTTGACATTTTAAAATGTATTTTAAATTAATATTATTCGATAATTACCTATTGGTCTACGTCTACGGTGCATTAGACTTCGTAAGACTGTATCAGAGTTTATTATCGTAGGCCTTCGTTAGATATCCTATTAGACGCAACAGCCTTGAAAATCCTGTCTTCATCGTCTGGTTTTATCGACAAGGTATTAATCAACTGTCTTGAAGCAAGCATCTTCAAATCATCGAAAAAGTTAGGCTTCTCCTTGCAAACCTTATACCCCAGCAATTCCCCACAAGTGTAATCCTTCGGGCCTAAGTTACCACAGTCTAAGTCACTTTCACAGAGACATGCATCGTTTAGTGCACAATGGGCAGCCATATCCTCAGACAAAGTCATGTCATCGCTCTCTAGTCGAATCCGTTTTCCAAAATCGTTCATAAACACCCTATGAGGATCCATTTTATCCATTACTTCTACAAATTTCGCCACATTGTCTTCGGGGCGGAGCCTCTTGATAACTTCACGACTAGTGTAATACAGTCCATTTTTACCCCAATGTGGGCGTCCATTGTGCCTGTCTAACTACAAAAAGAAGAAAGAAGAATACATTACCTTGTCTTCTCCCTTTTGCAATGAGTATAAGGTTCAAGTTTACAACACGCTTTATCATCTCATTAAGTTAGGTACTTACCAAAGCTTGACCTATGGCTTGATAAGCAGGCAATCCTAGTTTTGGTTGTGACTTATCGTATCTTGGCACTGTTATCCATTCAATGCTAACATATTGCTGACCGGAATTTAAAGCCATATATGCATCGGATTTTGTAAGATACCTGAAGTAGATCCCAGTTACAGGAAACTCAGTAGGGTATTCCTCAGTCACAATTACTCGAAGAGTTTTAAGAGCCCTTGGCAGCTCATTTAGTGGGACGCCAATGTTGGCATCATTAATATACAGGGAAAATGGCCCATGCCTCCAAAAGCATTTCTCGCATAGGTTATTTAACATCCGATGACTGTACCCAACTGCAATTGGTGCACAAGGGAACTTACTCCAAGATTCGGTATACATAGGACTCCTTCCAGGGACCATTTTGAACAGCCCAAGTTTTGCATAACTTTGCATTAAATATAATCCAATGTGATCTCTGTTGTTCTGTATAACCTCCATTCCCACTGAAGTCCCCAAGCTGTTCATGAATGGAAACTCGGAAATAAAATGTGTTTCACAACTACCAGTTGCGTTCGCAGAAACACGGTTACCAACTGAAAGGACCACTTGCCTTGACGAGGGGAACCACCAAAATTGAAAAAAGTCATTTTCTTTTGCATATTCATGAATTTTGCCGTTCCACAAGACACTATCACTTATTGGGTAATTCATTATTTGAAGCTTGTACTGTGGTAACGTGGTCACAACGACTTCGTAAATGATTCCGAGTAGACCTAAATGAACCCTGAAGGCTTTGAAGTCTTCATCTTCGTCTGTGATAGTTCTCACTTGCCCCCGTCCATCCACAACCGTGACAGAGACAATCTGATCTGACAGGGTGGACGGATATTTTGCAGAGGTTCCGATAGCTCCTGTTCCAAATGCTCCGCCAACCGTAATTTCACCAAAGGAGGGCACACCAGATAAGGCACGGCCGTGATTATGGAGGTTTTCCAGAAGGTCGTGGATAATTGCACCGGCACCTACTGTAGCCAACGTTGTATCAGGATCGTATGAAAAATGGTTTATGCGCGACATGTTGATTGGGATGCCAGTGGTGCATATGATGTCTGTAATGGAATGTAGATTTCCAATTGCTTTTACTGTTAAGTTATTTTTCAATGCAAATTTGACCACTGTCTGTAAATCTGCTAGACTTCTTGGCTCGAATGGAACGTGGGAGCTGTAACATCTTGTGTCATGTTGATATGATTGGTATGAATAGCTTTCTGCTAACCTTTAAAATATAATGTATACGAAAAGGATTTACTATTAAGATGACATGATGACTTCCAAACTTCCAATACTTTCATGATTTTAAATGTTACATAAAAGTCAGTATTCAGACCTTGTCGTTCCAAAGATAAGGGCGATTAGTAAAAATTGAAGGAACGGAATATAAGGCAAGGTAATCTGATGAAAATAGGCGGATACCCATTTGAATGCAACGTTTCTTAGTCTAAATGGCTTCATTGTAATAAACGCTATAGAAGATTTTACGAAATATTCAAGCAATTATTAATTTTTATCTACACTTTTAACAATTTGGGTGGAACATTGCCACAGAATTTATAAATTTCAACTGATCTGTTTTACAGAACCCAACGCAGAAGGATCGAATGCAACAAACTAAATGATTTACTGTGGTTCTTTCATTGTAGGGTAAGGGTAAGGGTAACGTAGGTAAGTGGCAATCTAAAAATAGACAAAAGAACCAAGTAACCCAGAAACTCTAACGGAATGAGCAAGCTCATGGATTTAGCAATTTTCTACTTACACAAGTAATGCCTTTGATAATTTGATATTTCAAGAAACAGTAAACCGAGTAAAAGCCTAATTATTTTACAGAAAGCATGTAAGAAGATTACGATTTAAGAGATCACGATAATAAAACTTTAATTTCTTTATTTCCTTCTGGCGTATTTGTCCAATTCAGCTATGGAAAAGGTTTCAATTTTGTCATTCGCATGCAACATGAATTTTCATAATAAAGTTTAGGAATCTTCGTAAGATAAGATATTACAATAAAATACAGTATTCTGAACCCTTTGGAGCAGTCACTGATCCCCAGTAGGTAAGGGGAAGTTACAATATTAAAATCATAGACCCCAAACAATTAAATTAAAGACTACGACACAATTAAAGTATAACTAACATGCAATCTCATACATCATAGCTAATCAATAAAATCTTTGCCGTTTTATACCACAGTAAATATAGCATTTAAAACTAAAACCCTGATTTTAGCAAGTCTTTATCTCAGCTTTGTTCTAAATCGCACCGGTGATGTATATGGCCACTTTAAAATAACGTATTAAAAATTTCTCTGAATATGTGTGAAATAGAAAAGTAGACTATTACTTTTTTTCATAGTACTTTTTCAGGAACTTTTTCACATAGACCAATTTCTATTTATCTCGTAGGTAGTTCTAGCTGATCCGTTGTATTTTCCCCTTATCAATCATGAGGAACGTACAGCTGCCTACCATTCTTCAAGCCTAGTTCCCCCAGTCGTTTTCGAACACGAGAGATATCCTCTTTGTTATTTTTATCGTAGGTGTACACACCGATGACAAACTTGCTCTCCTTCTTAAGATCTGTAAAATTTAAAAAAACAAGGTTTTTTAATAACCGTCAATGGTCAATGGGGTCATCCAGTTTAAAAATAATTTTGTATTCTTTTACTTACCTTTCTCTTTCATCGTAGAAGCTTTAGATGCAAACCCCAGCTCCCCCTTCTCAGTTGCAGTCTTGATTTTCTCCCAGACGCCATCAATCTTATCGTAGGACGCAAAAAACACCCATTGGCCATACCCACGACGTTTCTTTGGACGACGATTATTCCGCGATGACTTGTTTTTAGCCACTACCCAATAATTCTCCGTTTCTTCCGTGGGCTTCTTATGATTAGAGGATTTTTGTCTTGGAGTCTTGACCTCGGGACGTGGGATTACTTCTTCTTCTTCATCAATATCTTCGTCATCACTGCTTCCAATTGTGATTACGTCAATCACCGTTCCACCGGATCCACAAGATTCGGCCATTTCAACAGATTCCATTAGGACACCACCCAGCTGATTCGTCAGCTGTTCAGAATACAATGGTTTTTAAATGCACTTTGGAAATTAGCTTAGGATGACAAAGCACTGCTAAATGCACTATTTACTTTTTCAATATTTTAAAAGACATGAAAAAAATGCACCTGTCAAAAGACCAGTCGGCAATCGGCAAGTGCATTTTATACAAAGACACACGAATACATAGACTTGACTCAATATACNACTTTTTCAATATTTTAAAAGACATGAAAAAAATGCACCTGTCAAAAGACCAGTCGGCAATCGGCAAGTGCATTTTATACAAAGACACACGAATACATAGACTTGACTCAATATACATGCAATGTACAGCACAAGAATAATAATGTTTGGCCTTGTGGTACTATACATTTTAGACAGTAAATAGCGGCCAATGCAGTTTTTAGGTGAAGAATATTTGAAAATAAAGTGTTAATGTTGTAGTATGCCCGAAAAGTGCATTTGAAAGTTTGCCGCTATATGACTTACCATATGATCAGGTGATCTGTATAGGAGGAGTACAAGCGGCTGCGTTTATATATCGGCAATGCAGAATGCAGTGAAGCTGTCTAATTTACACAGTTTGGATTTTGACGTAGATCCGGAAATTTGAAGCAGCTTTCAAAAAATATTTTTGGTAAGTTAATTTTTAATTAAATTAATTAATTTTTTTAGTTGAATTGAGAAGGTAGGTTTTTGAAGGCAAGTTAGTTTGTGTGTGAATTTTTTTTTTTTTGAATTTTTAGGGTGTGAAAAGGAACATTTTGTTTTTGTGGAAGGTTGTTTTGTGAAAATTAATTTGTTTGGAATTCTACAGAACAGCTTGGATATTTTGTAGGAACAAGAAAAACTTAACATAATGGTTGGTGGCTCAAGGAGGGAGGAGGTGGAGGGTCTGAGGAAGGAAGTGAATCATTTTCTGAGCACTGTAGAAAGGTATATTAAAATTTTAGTAAAAGTCAAAGGGATGCATTTAAGAAAGGAAAGATGAACAAATGTGTGAATATTTATTTTGTTGGTGCTTTTCTTTCCGAATCTGTACAAACCTGATATTCTCTATTGGATTCTCCTCAAAGCTATTTCTAATCTTCCACATACGGACTTCATTCTGTGTCGGTGTCTTTTGGGACCTACGCAGGTATGGAAGAGCGTTAAAGCTAGTACACAATTACTTGTATGCATCTGCCGGGGAGTTGACATTTTTTTTTCATATTTATATTTCAGCTGGAAGATCCAAACGTGATGAGAATCAACTACTTGGCAAATTTGTTGGAACACTGTCAGTTCAAAAAGTTTTGGGCAGAAAAGGCACAGGATGCTAATCTCATCTCCCAAATTTCAGGATTTGATGACGCCATCCGCAAGTTTGTCTGTCATGTTGTGAACATTACGTACCAATCTGTTGATAGAGCTGTGTTGAGGGAAATTTTGGGAAATATTACTGGTATGTAGTGTAACGAAACACTAAACGCTTAATTATACTTTTAAATTACTGCAGTTCTATAATGGGTTTATAGTTTATGTAACATAATTTGTTGCGTTATTTCATCAGATGCTGAGCTTAAGAGCTGGATCGCTAAGAATGGATGGAAGGAAGAGCCTAACAACATGGTGTACATTTCAAACCAAGAAGAGCATGTAAAGACGAAGAATATCACAGAAAAGATTACTTTCGAGACAGTATCCGTTGTAATGTAAAGTTTTTAAAGCTAGCAGTGAAGTTTTATAAATAAGAGTGTTGTATTATTTGAAAGTTTGTATGGAGTATAAAATTTGTATTATTCATTTTGGTAAGCAAGAGCAATTCAATCTGTTTGACTTTATTAGACCATTAAACAACAAACAGATTCTTTCGTTCGAAAATTCGAAAAAAGTTCAC
The DNA here is from genome assembly GCA_027744375.1 of Orchesellides sinensis. Lineage (NCBI taxonomy): Eukaryota > Metazoa > Arthropoda > Collembola > Entomobryomorpha > Orchesellidae > Orchesellides > Orchesellides sinensis. The sequence continues at coordinate 6,285 of JAHZNG010003537.1, forward strand.
TGTCATTTATTTCATTTCCGAACAATAATGCAGTATGCAATAAGCAAGTAACTTGTGTAGCAAGTTTAGCTTAGAGTGATTCAGTAAAATAACTCGTTTTATTTGACATTTGTAAATTATTAAGATTTAAAATCTACAAAGTTGTCAGTGTCAGTTAAATTTGTTTTTACAGTATAAGGTACAGCGAAGTATTTAGTGATTCTGGATGTAACTCAAAATTAGGGCTATTTAGATAATAGATAAAAACATATAAACTTCTGACACAAACTCTTAAATGTCTTTCGAAATTCTGCTTAACTATCTAATTATAATTAATTCCTTTAGATCAAACAAGCTTACCTATTAACACAAAACTATAAATAGTAATAGCAATCTAAGAAAGTCCATCAGTAAAAGTCCCAACGATATTCTCATTTAAACAAAATACCATCTCAATCTCGTCTCTGACCGTCTAATAGATAATTGGAAATGGCTAGCTAAAAGCTAGTAAATGCGTCTTGAGGTAATTAATTATTTAGAAGCGGATGCTGAAATTCCGGAAGGTTTGGATAACAGTAAATTCCCAGTTTCGAAGCTCGAGCCTTTCAACTTTGCTTCCTGGTGAGCCTTCAGTTCCCAACCACTGGACCCTGTGAAAAGATTAATATCATCACATATTAAAAATCATGACTTATAATTTAAACTTAGCAGGGTTTGTTCCTTTAAGCATCATCCAATTCGAAAAATTCTTACATTTGTACAAGCTTATCCTTTGGGCCTTCCAAGCGTCCAGCAATGGTACCTTGCTTTGTGTTCTTCACCCATCCACCAAGTCCAAGTTGTTCAGCATGGTCTTTGGCATGCTTTGGGAAACCCAAACCTAAACACCAAAGAATGAATATAGCTCATTGTAATGATACATTTCTACCAAACATTCTAATACCGCATTTCCAATTGGAAATGTGTAATTTAACAATGTAAGTAAAAAGTTACCCTGCACTTGTCCAAAAACTTCATACTCCACAGAAATGATTGGATTTCCATCAGGACCTTCTGGGATCTGAGGGGCTGGAAGAGCTCCGGACATAACTGCTGCTGCCATTTCGAGCTTGTAAAAAGTTTAAGTTCACTGGTTAACAAGATAGAAGCTTATAACGTTTAGAACGTACAAGAGAGTTTTTTAAGATCTGCCTTTCTTTATCACTGAAACAATTTCTAGAAAGCAAAAGTCTTTTAAGCTATATTGCCTTCAAGTTGAGACAGTTCTGAAAAACGATGTGTGTTGCCTTGAGTTTTAAGACTTACTGAAGCTGCTCTGTGTGGCCACTGCAAATTATAAACCTGTTTATAAGGATGTTCTGAAAGAAAAGAAAGTAAACAGCTTATTTAACAACGATCTTTTTGGCAATGTTCCAACCTTGTAACATATAACATTGTCTCGTGAGTTGTTGAAAGTGAGCTCGAGAAGCATCATAGGATGAGATGTTTTGGAATGCGATGCGAATCTATTACACTCCCGTCCCGTCCTGCATTTCTGTCTCCAGGGTTTCAGTCAATTGTGTTATCTTACGCAGTAACTACAAATGAGTATATAATAGATTTGAGTGTGAGGTTATGTGTGCATATATATACATGTAATAAACTATGCTTTTGTATTCTGGGGGAGTTTCCGTTACAAAAGAGAAGATATGTTTATAAGAACATACTCCCCGAAAATTCTACAATACCGAACAAACCTGCTCGAAAAAAATCAGATTCTAAACCAACATTAACGTAATTTTATAATGGAATACCGCATGCGTTTCCCAGCCCCAGTGTCATGAAAAAATTCTGATCAAGGACATAATCAACATCGTTTCTCCTCTTGATTCTTTCGAGATTCCTCATTGGGACTTGGACCGTGCAATTTTTTATAGAGACTGTTATAAAAGTTAAATAGGGAACAACGGTAACATGTCGTTTTTATATGTATCTATAGTCAAGTCAACTTAATAGTATATAACTGGTTAACTGCGAAGCTGCTTCTTTGGGGCTTTCCTGTAATTTTCAAGAGTGAAGATGGACTTTTTGGCAGGATCGTTTATCTTATTTTATTACACGGATCAAGATTTATTGGAAGATGCATTATATTTTTTATTTCATTCACACGCTTTCACCATTTGAAAGTTGAATATACATATAATCGTAATTATGGAGCTAAAACGGAAACGGAATTGATTTGATTTGCATGGTAGTTGATACAAATTCATATTAATGCCAGATGCTATAATGAAAAACGTTTGTTCCGTATGTCGTGGTCAATCAAACTTGACAAATGATAAGTTACAAAGCTTATCAGTATACATGACGCCTCGCAGTCGTGTGTTAAGAAGATTCAGAATGTTTCAGGTTCCCCCAAATGCAGTGTTCCATCGACGCTTTTTTGCAATCTAGCATTTGTATTTATATAACTCATTGCAATTCGATTAAAAATTTGATTAGAGTTTATATTTGTAAACCCTTTTTTTAATCAGAGATGTAATATTGCATTTGCATGACTTATGGCGCAGATGTGTAGGAGCACGAAAAACCCATACTCAAAGTCTATCTTGTAAAAAATGTTTGGCCATGTTGCGGTATAATTACTTTAACTTTGGTTCTACTGATCTATTTTCGGCTGTGTTAACCCGGATTCTAATTTTTCTTTTACATGTGTTAAAAAATTTACATAGGACACTTTTGTTTTCTTTCTCTAGCTCTTGTTTTATGTATAATGAAATGCATCTAATCTCTAGTTATACCATATACATAGCTTCCGATTTTATTAGGCTTTTTACCAAAATCTTGGTTTGTTTTCGAACACACATGCTTCTTACTCTGCCAACGTCAGAAAGTCATAAAAGCTGTTTTTGCTTTTGACACTGTTCGGCATGACACTATGAAACATGTTCGGAAATTCGTCCTGTTACTTTGTTTTTACTAAACAGAGGTTAGTTGTTTTTCTGTTATTTGATGTGTATTTGAATCTTAAATATGTTTACTGCAGAGTGAAATGGAAGCGATCATACAAGGACTACCACAAAGACAAAGAATAAATGTACACATGTATATTCTTATAGAAAGTGTATTGAGATTTAGGATTTTACAATGCATTGTGGCCTTGCAATTTGGCTTTTTAAATTTTTTTCACAGATTCATAAAAAAAGTATTCCACGTTTCTCAATTTTATGTCTGCTGACTAATCCATTCATTGATTGGAAATTCCAATTTGGAATTCTACATGAACTTTTAGCATAGCAAGGTTTAAAAAAGCGAAAGCATGTAAAGTACAGATAAATACGTAGGCATTTCGATTGAGTTGGTTTGCCAAAACCTTCTCGAAGAAATGCAAATTGATGAGATTAGCACTAAAAATCTAACTACGCAGATACGATGTAACAGGATATATGGATGGAAGCCATGAAATCTTAAATTACGGGAAGAAGGAAACAAATGGTCTAATTGAAAAATCGTTAATTTGCCTGGTGAATTCTTTATGTTCATCTTTCCTGTTTCCAGATCAAGGCTTTTTGCCAGCAATTTCAATAAAATGGGCAGACTGACTGTATTAATGTAGTTGTTTACTCTGTAAAGCAATTGTAATTAGGGCATGTGTATTGAGCATGCAATTCGATTTTTCTCGATTGTAACAAAGACCCATTTTATATTTCAGCTCCTAAATCCTAATTAATTGTGTCGTTCTTCAGTTCATGGTCAAATTAAAAGGAAGTTTTATATGCACATTTATTCTATGGAAGATCAAAATGTGTTCAAATTATATTTAAACTTAGATTATCTTAATTTTGCATGAAACTCAGTGTTAATCAATGTGCTTTAAAAAGTTTTTTATCGGTCATACTTATGGTCACAATATAAACCTTTTGAGATATTGTGTGATTTTTAGTACTTACTTACGTAAAATAAGATAAAACTTTATTTCAGTGTTAGCAATATCAATCGCAATACAACAATTGGTATCCCTATTATAACACTCGGTACACATAATGTGTAACAATCAATCAATATAACAACTGGCATCATAAAAGTTTCTGCTTTTTGTTTAACGCTTATAAATGTATGAATATTACCAAGTGAAATATGGAAGTGTTTAAATGATGCAGAAAACATCTTGAGAAGAAATGGAAGGTGACATGACATAATGATATTACGAATGGTGAACGCTTAGCATGATCGCCTGATCGCTGTTTTGACATTATATGTGCACAGTGCAAGAGTAACACTCTTGGATGATGGAAGTTGAACATTAAAGCATTGAAATGGATGAGCCATGACTTTAACTGATTATGATAAGTTACGTACCAAAGAGAATATTGCACCTGTCTTTCTCTTAGACTTTGTTGCGTAGACTTTCTCAAGTTTTGCGATGTCATCCATCATCTCGTATTCATATCCATTTCAATTTCCTCCTTTAATAACAAACTTACACTTGGTTTTGACGCAATTGCATTTTGACAGGAGCACGTGTGGTGTGAAATGTACATTTTACAGCCATCGGCTTGTCCTTGAACTTAGAAGATATTTAATGTACATACGTATATAAAGACGTCTGTATTTTACAGTAATAATAAGAATCATTTCGTCTTTGTATACATTGAGCTAGCAATTCCAAGTCTTAGTCAAAAACTTTCAAGTTTTTAAGGTTCATACACCTTTTATAAGGA
>JAHZNG010003538.1:0-10376 GCA_027744375.1 Orchesellides sinensis
CACAAAAAAAGGAAACCTGAAATCCTAAAAAACCAAAAAAGGTTGCTAATCCTCCATAACAAGAGACAATCCCATGATATTGGTCTGCCTGGGTCTCTCAACCTTAACTATATAATATGATGAGAGTCTTGTTTGTATGGGAGGAAAGAAATTAAGGAAGACATGCAACAAAGTAAACATACCACCATGAAGCACCTTCACATTCACATAATAAAAACCTACCCCATCATATCATGATTAGCACGATGATTGAATGGGAACATTGGAATGTTTTACAACGTGATCGAAAAGGAATGAACCCTAATGAAAATATTTTCGTCGGCCCTTTAAATGAAAGCTATCCTGAAATTCCTCACCATTACGACATCAAATTATCAGCCAATTACAGAACTGACCATCAAAAATGAAGAAACTGAATTCAACAATCAGATGACGGTTTCATTCCATGGGTAATTTGACTGACAACATAAATGCCAAAGAGAATACTTACAATTCATTCTCTCCCTTTGCCTAAGCTATTGTACAAGCATGCATGTAGCAGGAATTTTTATCATGTTAAAATCTCACACATGAAAACACTGACAAAAGATTGATAATCCCAATCAGGAAGGAATCAAGAGCAAACTCTTAATATCAACTGTTATTACGAGCGTATTATCTTCATGGCTCACAATCTTTTCAACTTTCCAAGTCCTTCATTCAACCCATTCACTCTTCTTTCATTCCAAGAAAGTCAGTCATCATCATGATCATCATCATTATGAGCGAGTTGTCGAGTGCAGAAAAACAGAACAACAGTAGCAATCATGCATCAACCATGAAAAACGATTATCTCCACTCATTATTAACAAGTTCCAGAAAAATTACATGCTTAAAGTGGAAAAAATGCGTCAATCATGGTATTTATCGTGAGATCACGTACTCACTATTTGCTACCACCGCCATTGCACAGTTTGAGTTGGAATTTTTATGTACACAGACAGTGTTAAAATTTGATACGATAATGTTTGAAGAAAGCAAGGCTGAACAATTACAAAAAATGCATAAAAGCCGTTACACAACGTCTATCACGAACGTTTCTATTTGCTTAATTATAATTTTCCGTCGACCAAAAAAAACGTCATACAGATGCTTCTTGAAGATATTAAAGGGTCATTACATATTAAAAATCGGGGTGATTATAAACGTATTTATAAATAGACCAAAAGAGAAACAAACTCTTGTAGACTTTTTCTGAAACATAAGGTATGAGAAAAGTTTTGTAGTCCTGTAGCATTTAGGAGCGTTTAAGGAAGATGATGATACTGATGAATTTTGGTCATGCACAACTGTTCCTTAATTGCTTCATCTTGTTCTCAATTTTTAGACACCCATTTATCCATATGGACCATTAAGGGAAAAGACACAAGAAAACGCTACAAGAGAAAAATAAAGAGTTGAAATTTTGTGAAGGAAGGAATCATGCATGCATAGACTACAACAGTTGTGCCTTCTGTTTGACATCATGGCATGGTGCAAGGACACAACTGCCTACTTTTTTCAACAATAAATTAGTCTAGGGATATTACAAAAAACGACTAAACTGATAGAAGAGTTGTAAGTTCCTGCTGATTGCCCTATTACAGCTTGAGACCTTAAGAGAGCTGAAAGGTGAAGTAGCAGTAGCCCGCAATCCTAATAAAATAATCAGAGGCTAACCCTTTCGATATAAAATGAATGATTATTATTACATAATACAATGGAAAAAGGAAGGGAAGGAAACAATTCAAAATGGCATCCTCCGTTCGTTCAACAATCCACATCCCAGCAAACTTTTTAACCACCCATGCAGCATTGAAAGAGCTGCTAAGTCAATGGAACTGAATTCTCAAAATATACATAAAATTCATGCATATGTACACATTATAGATATACCACATATAATAGCATCATGATGAATGAAGTAATGGCACACCGGAAATAAAGCTGGAGCCTTTTGTCCTCTCTACAGACTTCTCTCAGCTATCAGCTTTCCACCCTTGAGTATTCAAAAATCTAGGTTGGTTGCTGCAATCAACTTTATATGTGAATATGTTATGTTGATGCAATTCAACCATTTGATGCATTACTAAGGTAGAGAGTAACATCAATGAATAAAAAACAAGCGTTATACACGAGATACTAAAACTAATGTCATTGTGTATTATTAAAATGAAATAGGATGTTCCATGCTTGTGAGGGACTATTTATGCATAAAATGTACCGGCAGAAGCCACTAATATATGCATAATACCACTATTAACGTAAAATAAAATAGTGACAGATGTTTCACGGTATGTAAAGTCACTAGTAGTGCCGGCCTACTGATGAGGACTTGTACACTCACAGCAGCAACCACAATAAATTTCTAACGGAAAGGAGTTTCCAGAAACTAACCCTTCGTATAAATATGCATTCAAGTGTGAAACAAAATATAAAACAGTTTCCACTTGAGTTTTAGAATTTGTAGTATAAAACATAACTAAAGCAATCATTGTAAATAGACGGAAGAAAGCTACGAGCAAACCACCAAACAAAACCGTCGTGTCAAGTCAATCCGAGCCATGCATGTCATGTCAGGGGTTTTGTCCATCCCACATTTCACATGCCATATGCCACCGTAACGTAGACAGAAACCTCAAATTTTATGTAAGTTTTCATAAATAATCCAATCCCATCTTGTTACACTTCATCATTGCCCTATTGGGCTAAATCAGAAATGTTGCAATTCCAATATTGAACGATTTTACCATTACTTACGAAAAGGACTTCTAATAACTAATTTCACGGCTAAAAGTGTTTTCATAAACATATTGGGTCATCTATCAACAAGATTTTCTGCACCTTCATCAATACATCCGCACTTATATTAAATTAGGTCAAAACAAACGCATCTAAACCAAACTTAATGCAAAACTTCCTCTTTTTTCTATTGAATGCCGAAACGAATTACATTTCAAAAAGAACTGATCAAGGACACCATATGATATTAGCAGGTCGTGTAACAGTAACCCTGTCTGACAGACGTCCAACTGACCAAAAACTACATTTTCAACTGCATAAATCTGATTTGATGCACAATTTAAAATGCATTCCCTACTGCACTATTGCTGCTGCCGCTACCAATTTTTTTTTCCCTCATCGCCTACAGATCTTGCCACGAAAATGAATAATCATCGCCAAAGGACCAAAAGTCAAGTCAGCAGGATAAAAAATGTATCCATAAAAAACAATGAAAATGAGGTACTGAAAGCTGAACAAATTGCTACGTGAAAAGGTCACTTATTAAGTGGAATGAGTGGGTAAACCTTTTTACATTTTAAACATCGCAATATTCAGTATAACACGCGTACAAAAAAGCTTGAACTTAAACGATCACATCACATAAAGCAAATCCCATTATCAAAACCGTTTTTTTTCTGCTGCATACATGCACATTAGTTTAAGCAGATAGATCATGACAAGCAGCGTCTTCTTTTAAGTAAATGAATGTTATTGCTATTAATCCACGCGTTTCATTATGTCCATTATAGGTAATAAAAATACTGAATACCTTCGTGTACAGTACTAGAAAAAACATACAAAACGCATATTAGTCTAGCAAAAAGTCACTGGCGAAAGATCTTGTAAGCCCCCCATATCACTTTGGTTATTGTTGTACAAATGTGTGAACTCTTATGTTCTTCGATGTTGATGATATGTCTACAGGTATATAAAGCATGCAGACATAAAAAATTTCTATCACTTACATCCTTTTCGGCTTGAAGCTCTATAATCATCATCAGTTACTTAAGTCTTCAAGTATCATCTTTGAAAAAAACGAGACAACAAAGCGAACATTATACAGATTGCAAATTTGTAAGTGGTGAGTATTTATTTGCTAACGGATTACATACTACGTAAGAAAACATTATGCAGTCTTCTTCTTGTATTATAATACCAACTGAGTGTCACGATAAAAACATGCATCTTCCTTTCTACATCTATACACTATCCACACAGAATAATTTGTTGAACTCTGACCTCAGTCTTGAGGGTTGATTTATGGCCCATCTGCTAAAACCTATTATTCTCTCCACTTTAATTCAACTTTACTTTATAGGCAGCACATCCTCATGATCCACTTCAGAGCATATAACCATACTAACATATATAAACACGTGAAGTGATAAGTATACTCGTGCAAAATGCACGAATCTTCACACACACAAAAGACAAAAGGAGTCTAAAACTATGAAAGTCTTACAGAATATGCATGTCTGCTCCATCATCGACTTTACCCCATCGTATAACGATATTCTTTATGAACATTTCAGCCAAAATCTGCACACAGTGAATATCGTTTTGTTTTAGCTTTCAGTCCCAGTATCTCAAATACACGTTAGAAGAAAGTACCAACCTACAAGTAAAAAATTGCTATATTCATGGAAGGAAAAAATGACGAATGGGTTGGAAAGCCTGGTTTTTGTAAAAAATCGAAGGAGATCGGATTATATCCATGCAATTTTTCTTTCAAATGCACCAGCGAACAACATTTTTCATCACTGTTTTGACATAATCTCGCGGATTTACTTGACTAGCTCATATGATAATGACTGTATAGAGGGCTACCATGATAGTAAAATGGTTCATATCTATGTTGATACTATGAAAAGTATTTGTGTTTATCAAAAACGTAAAACCGAATTTAAACAAGATTTATACTAACTCAATACGAAGGTGTATTCTCTGCATAATACGTAGGTAGGTATTCCAAAATGTACCGACCTAGTTCTTTCTTAGAAACGAATATGACGTCGCTCAAAAGCTGAAATAACTTTTTTTCAACGTTCAGTATTCTTTACACAATTTTTTAGGACAAGGTAAGACTTAAAATGAATAAATATAACTGCATACCAATTTAATTTACACAAGGCCATTTTAAACGAGGAAAAGATCTTAAAAATGCACAAAAGTAAATGAATGAACTATTCAAAACATACTCGAGAACATAAAAAGATGCGTTCATCCAAATCCTACAACACTTTCATAAATAAAATACATAATCCTACTAAAAATGTAATGAAAATTGGCTGTGCATCCCTGGATTGACTGCGTAAACAACCAGCTTTTCATATGCATTTATACAATTTATAGACACCTCGCTTTAAGTTGTTTCGGTTTTCCCCTCTATTTAGTATTCCATCAGCGTAAGACACGCAACAAGCGACGAAAAGAGTTTTTTTCAGAAAAAAATAACGAGTCTCCCCTTGCGTAAGAAGACAAAGGCAATTTATATTATAGAGGAACTACCACCACGACCACTGCTGAAGATGATGATCCTCCTGTCATTTGCATCACAGGAATCTTCACCAGAAAACCAAAAAAAGGAAGAACAACATCACAAAGTCTTCATTCCTCACTCTTTTCTCCATCCATCCCATCCGCATCTCTCGTTCTGAAAATAACGACAGCTCATGCACTGTGTTGCAATATATGTATTGTATACAGAGCTATATAAGCTTTCTAATTTGAAATAAGTCTCACGTTCAAAATTTCACTAAATTACTTAAACTAACAAGATTAATACAGCCAACAACATTACATTTTCTGTCTTGTTAGAACATGATAAATACAAACAGACAGTGATATACAGAGAGAAAGAGAGAAGGTTCGTAAAGTGTGTGTGCATATGGTAATACCGTAGTTTAACACACATAACCGCACATATATCTATCTGATGAATATAATATAACAGAAAATGCTTTTACTACGTGAGCTCAGGCTCCGTTGATTTTCAAATTGTAGCTGGTTAAATAGAAAAGGGAGCGGGGAACCGAAGTGAAGAGCAGAAACCGCTGCGTTGTCTATATTCTTTCTTTTTTGGTATCACCAGAACACATCTCCACAATCAACGACATTCATGGCAGTATAACATTGTTTCTACAACTCATCATCTGTCTTAACGTTTAGCTCAATTACCAGGGGGTAATTTGTCTAATAAGGACATCTGATTCCATGTTCCAGCCCTGGAAGGCCTCGATTATCCATCTTACAAAGTAGGCATCACAAGACTTATTAGGTGAATGCATGCATATTACACATCCCAGCCTATTGTATTAGGAAACAACTTTCATAAATTTGGCTGGATAATAATATAATCATATCCGAAACATGGCTTCCAGATTCCCTCTCAATCTCTACCGTCCTCCCATCCAATCAGCATTGTAAATCGCCTAATGAATTATTACTACTGTTTTCTTCAAATTCTTCAGATAACGAAACAAAACGAATGAAATCAAGATAAGGAGATTTGATGACGGACCAATCTGTTTCATTTTCCAGAAGTTTGGGATAAGATTATTTTTAACAAAACTATTTTCTGAATCAGATAGAAACATTAAGAAAACACATAGCATAATTTGAACATAATTGTACGTAGGACAGCAGCAGATGCTTATAGGCTCCTCCATTACTCTTTCACATAACTATTTACTCAATTTGCTGTTAGTAACACGCTATGATACGTATTTCATCATCAGATTCAATATCCTTCAGCAGATGTTCGTGACATTTCATTTTAAATGGTGTTCCAGGATAGAAGTAAAGATATTTTCTGAAAATGAACCCAATGTAATACATCACTGATAAAAAATAATAGTCCTATTTACGTTACATGATAGTACAATGAAAATGAATCAAAGACTGTTTATCCTACTCTACATCACCCTTGACTGAAAACCAGTACGATCACCACTGCCACCATTTCCTGTGACAAATGTCAGCCGGTAACTACACAACCTGTTTACTACGAACGTGTAGCACATGGATAGCGTAATATAAGGTAAGAAAATATATTGGAAAGAAATGGAGTAGCGCATGGGGAAACTGATAACGTCAGTCAAGGAACAGTAGCTATGTACACAGAGCGAATGGCGAAAGGTAGCCACAAACGAGAAATCCAGGAATGTCAACAATATTTCCTTGTTCTTTCATTATAAAAAACATACATGCTTTATTTTGTCAAACCAGTAATGAATGCACCAAGCATTCAACCTTTCTCTTCCCTTCATTCCACTCAAAAATGAAGAACGAAGACTTGTGACAAAATGTGAGATACAATTAGTAGTCCTCAACCATACAATCATGCATCAAAAGAGACAAAAAAGGATCAGAATCTAGTTTTGTCCTTTTAAATCAAGAAGAGAAATGGATTCTCATCACACACACACTTAGATTCTCCGGTCCAACAATGCACAAATTTTGTATAAAAAATCGTACAAGAACAATGTCACAGAAAATGCACTAGTTTAAGTGATGCTACCATATGAATACTGTAACAGTTGTCGTACAAAGTATAAAAACATTACCGAGATGGATAGAGAGCTTGGTTAGAGCTGCATACAACTGAGAAAAAGGGAGAGAAGACAAATTTATGTAAATTTCTAAGAGGACATGAATGAAACGGTTTGTATAATGCCAGCCATCGTCGACACTTAATCAAAATCAACCCTTTAATTTGTAATGAGGTGAGGACCAGCCCTTTTATATCTGTGCGTACCCAACATGAATCAAAATGTGCGTCAGCGACTGAATTACAATTTGATACATAAGAAAAATCTTATACCTAATTCAAGCAAAGTATACGGAGGGGTTAAAAGGCTTAAAGAGCAAAGGAAGAGGAGCCAAGAACGCAACCCATAAAATCCTCTGGATGAACAGGCGGCATCAATCCTAATTAAAGACGGCTTTCCCAAAGGATTAATCGCCACTATTTTGTGATAGTGTAAATATTTAGCCACCAAGTAAAAAGGGGAATTATGTGTACACGGTTCAGATTCAAGCACTACATTTAGTGAACTCATCTTATGATTTTTTTTATTACACTTTTTTATTTATTTAGATCGGCCGCACCGCAGCTCCTTTAGGAAACTTGAGTACATCCACGCACGCAGAAGGTTAATTTGTTTTCTTTTTCATACTCTCGAATTCTATCTATTGGCTTTATACTGAAGTTTAATATGGGACACGGCGGAAAATTAATATATATGTACCCTTTATTATTGGGCCCGAACAGGCGGCAGAGTGAAAGAGCAGGATGCAATGCAGTACACGATAGCATGACGGCAATTGTAAGTTGTGATTGTGTTATGAGCAATGCTATTACTATATGGGCATACATATCTTCATGCTGTTTCTTGCAATTACAGGGATTACTAATTCTAAACTGTTTTATGGGAAGGTTAAAAAATGAAAAGTAAAAGGTAAACAGTTGTAAGCTCGAGTAAGTTCATGAAATGTTACGCGAACATAAAAATCATACAGGACAAATTGTGAAGTGCATGAAATTGCTGGTGTATCTGGTTGATACAACAAGGACATCAAATTACAATTGCATTTACGGGACCATTTTAAAAATTAGAAGAAATCTCTAACAACGATTAATATAGTATTGTGTGCCACCTGGTTGAAAAATGATAACCCGTTTCTATCTAATAAACGTGATCATTTCTTTATTAGGAAACTATAAACCAATGCAATTTAATAACTGAGTCAAAGAGCACGTTAAAGTACCAATGAAAGAATAAAAACGGTATCTGAAGAAATGCTGACAACCGACAGTAATTTCCCCATCAAATTGTCCCTTATAAATAATTTGTGTTGATGCGGTACTCATTTGTTTGTTGAAAGGTAATTTTTAGGACAATGTACACCTAAAAGAAGACGCAGCATTCTGCTAAAAAACAAGTCAACAATAAAAATGTACGTCTAAATCAAAGACTTTTTTCCTGGATGAACGTTTCTTTTAAAAACTGACGAGTTTTTCAGGCAAAAAATATTGTCAAACAAAAATGCCTATGCTATGCTATAATCATGCTACAAAAATTAATGAAGTATAATGCTTAAGCAAAATGGTCTTCTTAAGCCAATAGCTTTCTTCATTGTACGAAGAATATATCTTAAAGCGTAAGCCCAGGCCCAGTACCAATTAAAACTGGACACGGTTTTTTGCCCTGTCTAGTGTTTAAACAAATAATTGATTACAGTCAGCTCCTTTCACTGCACTTTGTCTGCCAGTGGAGATAATAAGCGTTCTTGCTCAACGTTCAATGACTGGCTAAACGATGACCGATGTGTGTAATGTTTACTGTAAGAACACAATGTAAAAAGAACTGTTCACATATTACTAAGATTTCGGAAGAGCCACAATGTTGATTTTCTGACGCAGTTGTTGTTGCATTTGGCTGGCATCGAATACTCCAAAGTCGTCTAGCCTTACAAGCGTCCACGAGAAAAAGATGTTCATGATGAATTGCCGCTGTAGCACATATTTATTTATTTATTGCTCAATTATTTGCGACCTCTCAAGTGTTTCATCATTCATCACACACAAATACCAAGAAAGAAGACCAAACATTTTCTTTGCATATGACCATTATCTCATCCTTCCCAGGCCAGAGGAGTTGGCATTGGCAGTGTGTGTATTTCGCTCTGTTTTGTCATGCATATGATATAGGATGAAAGTGACCGTCACGGCATAGCTCATAGCAAATAACAAATTCAAAATTTTGCCCAACCCGGATTTCTTAAAGTCTTCTTTTTCATCTTGTCCACTTTCTAAACCTAGGCATCGTTTTGGCTCATCTGTGACTTTTGGCATTTGAATTTCCCTTTGCAAACCTTTTCCTTTATTGCAGGCATACAGATACTTTTCTCGTCTCAATTATTTATCATCAGTTGGTAATATCATTGTTGTAAAGTTTCCTACTCAAGCAAGTACGTATAGTATGCAGCTGCTGTATGTTTGCTTGGTTTTGATACAAACGTTCTGCTTGAACTTGAGCTTGGTCTTTTTTAACCACCTCATGAATCCTATCCACTACGTACAAGACAAGAAGCAAAAGTCGAACAAAAGTGCGCTTGAAGACGGAATAAAAAGAAGAAATAAGAGACAGATCCAATCTAGCAAAATAAATGTATCCTGAAAAGTAGAAACCTCCCTATAAATTCTTTAATGTCAACCTACATAAAATAAAAAAGCAATATGTATAGTTAAGTAAATAATATTCATATGACAGCGTCAGTTGTTTCATACGTATACCTCCAAAGAGGGTATCATTTAACACCGCCACACGTAAAAATGTACAATGCAATATACTAGCTGTATTATCATGATCATAACTTGAATGACAAAAATGGTCTCATATGTTATACAGATACCTATGTAATGTGTACACCTTTTTCAAAAGAAACAAAATTAATCGTTTTCTCCAACAAATGACAGAAAAACTGCTCTCGGTCATAAGAGGACACGGGTTGTATTTTATAAAAGAAGATTTTTATTAACTGTTACATTTGTTGCTTCTTTAAGGAAGTAT
>JAHZNG010003539.1:0-11091 GCA_027744375.1 Orchesellides sinensis
ACCGTCTGTTGTGCCACTCTATACCTTTTGCTTTCTCTGGGATGATAAACAATTGGCCTAGTTCTCATCTCCTCCTTCCATATTCCAAGCGAGAAGTAACTTGATCAGCATCATCATGAGCGATGTAGTACTTACGTTTGTTCTGTTACTTGTTGTAAATACAAAGTGCTTCTTTTGTAGGCCAGGGCAGGCAACCATGGCAGAAGGAGATCTACATGATAAGTTGGTACATTTAAATGTGTGTACAAATGTATCTGCCATTGTTATCTGAAGAGAGAGAGAGAGAGCTAAAACATAAAACAAAAATTTGTTGACGCTATAGATGAATAAGGTATTATAATGGGTACATGTGTATGTTTAGGTAGTAAAAGGAGAGAAAACTGACAAAAACAAGCATGTGTGAGGGAGAGAGAAAGTCTACATGAAATTCTGTAGAGCATCCTCCACCTCCTCATCTTCATCATCATTAAACTGAGAAGGAAAACAGAAAGCAGATCGTGGTGATGGTTTACGTCCTTCTTTCTCTGGCTGTCTACAACAACATAATTGTCTTTGCCACTTCCGTTTTCTCCTCTTGGTACTTTTCCCCCTTATCCTTATACTACTGCCACTCTTAAGCTTTGGAGAAGTCAAATGCTGCTTTTCGTCGAAGTACTTTTGTTTTTGTATATCGAAAGTATATCTTGTTGCTGCTGACTGATAACAGCTGGATACCGTTTGGAAAGTGGCATTGTCTGGTGTAATAAGATATATAACGCTTGGGCAAAAATTCTTGTACGTTTCCATGGACTTATATCGAGAAGGCACGTGTCAAGTATATCGGTTTATCAAGAAGCCCAGTTCCAAATTATATAACATTATAGGTATTTCAGTTGTGTTAGATTCACCTTTACTGTTACAATGTTGTATTGATTATATAGCCGCTGAATGGTATTATTTGCCCTACATTACAATTTGTTAGATTTGCAAAGGAAAAATTGCAAAAGTAAATCAAGGTTATGTTACAACCCAATTAAAAAAGCAGTGCAAAACACTTAGTAAATTAACACAGACAGAAAACATGGTAGTGATTGAGTCTTTGCTGAGTATACAAATCAAAAACCATTTCAGACAACTTTCAATAAAGCTCTTCCGCTACATGTAGATCTCTCCTACACTTTAATTTTAGACGGATTGTGGCCCCCTGCATCACCTTACTTACTTCTCATTAAAAAGAGCAAATTAATACCACCTGAAAGCCAACTTTTTTGTCTGGAATGCTTCATTATCACCAAATTGTAAAAAAGCCATGTTGGAAAATGGAAAACCAATGTTTAGAAATACCTGTTTTTATCATCCACATAGCACTTTTATCTGTTCAGAAAGTCTCAATTCAAAGAGAAACTTTTAAAAGAGGTCAGTGAATAGTTATGAACTTTTAGCATAGGTATAAATGTTTGTCTATCAATACACCCATTATACATATCATGAAAAACTCTCCTTGAATTCCTCGGAATAATGATTCACATCTCTCCATATTCCCAACCCATACCGTCAAACTTGATGCAAAACCAGAACAAAAACCAGGTGATATTCGTAGAATACCAGGAAAAACACACCCGGATACAACAAGCGTCAACCCTATTATATTTCCTCTCCTACGCTTCTGATAATGTCTGATCGTGATAATGTGTGGTGGTTACTGGGAAGCAAGGTGTTTCCCTGTCGCACACACGCGTTTCTTACGAGAGGTCATAAAACGATCAAAAGTCTAACCGTTTTTATATAAGAAACGATAAGAAGTATGAATATACATTAAAATATTATACTACGGTGTATGCTTACTCAAATAAATAGTAGGGAAACCTTTCACTTATACATGAAAGAAAGTAAGCACAATAAAACGTCATCCTTTTTTTACCTTTCCTTTTTTATTGTTATTTCTCTCAGCAGCAGCGGTGCACAAGTACACGAACGAGATTTATACAGGAATATTTCAGGATGAAATTCAATTTTCTTTGCGAAAGCATACTGTAGTATATACTTGTGTACGGATGATGTAGTACAACAATATAAATAAGTTTCTTTATGATGTTATTTTCATAAGAAGTTTTTTGTGAATTTGATCCACCAAATTCAAACGCGCTTCATTCGTTTGATGTTGAATTTCACCGGAAGCAGATGACACATATGGACAGTGTCATCATGAGAGATGAAAGGACGAAAATAAATAAGCGTTATACAACCAGTTGATCTAATAGTAAGGTCAGAGAGAATAAAAGAAAGGGTTTCAACTAATGCTTATTATTATATATACTATATGCAATTCAACATGAAAATTTGACCGGTGGCAACTGCAATAATAAAATTAGCAATTTAGGTCGTCGGCAGCATTTGTTAATATGTAATTGAATTCTTTGTTGTGCCTAATGACCAAAATTTTTATTAGCTTTGTACTGTCAAATGCAAAACATACGTAACTTGTTGTTCACCAACTTCCTGGAAGGACATAAATCATCGGATTTATTATGAACTTTAAAATATGCATTTAAGCTTTAGAAAATACCATATTGGTGCTATTCTCTGCAGGGATATTTTTTGTAACTAAACGTAACTAAATTCTGCTTAATTTCCCGCATGGTTCCGTAAAACTTAAAATTCAGTTTCCATTAGAGAAATTGAGCGGATATGGTTTAAAAGGATTTTTTGTGATGTGTAATCTTCATCTTTTCACCGTCTTGATAATGATTACTACTGCACCTCATTCAGACATCGTTTTTCTCCTTTAACTCACTGACAATCTTTCATCTTCGTGTGTCTTGTGTTTGTTTGTTATTTTTATTAAGTAGATCGTTGTACTTATAAAAACCCCTTCGCAAACGAATTTGTGAGAATCGTAGATAATAATACAAGCTTTTCAAAAACTTTGTAAGTAGGTTTCTCATAATCCCACACAAATATGGTGATTAGTTATTATTACACAGTATACAATTTTCATTTCCTTTAATATTAATGTACATGTATTTGGTTTATAACATCGACTTTTCCTGATTCATTGTAAGTGGAAAATAAGTGGTGTTATCAAGAGGTGCATTGAAGTGCGACAATGCAAATATTTTACAGCAGATTTAACCAAGAAATTTGCCAACTTGGCAAGATGAATTAAGCTTTTGTAAGCGAATGAAGCTAACAATTTTTGTAGACAGAATAAATCGTAGATATCTCGTCTTATTGCTTGCATAACTTGTCTTCTGCTAAACAACTCAGGAGCTGCTATCATATCAAAGTAAAACATTGTATAATCTAATATGTGTGGAACTAGAAATAAAAAACATCTACCAAAATTCTAGACAGCAATTTGACACTGTTTCACTTGGCCCATATTAAACCTGCATGATATTATACACCATTTGAGTCATCATTTATCTTTGCAGTTATCACAAATTGGAAGTAAATGCTGTTTGCTTCAGATAAGCGTTATAACACGGGAACTATATGAATTTAGCCAAATGTGTCGGTCAGTGATCCAAATCCAACACAACAGTCAGACTAACTCCCCCTACTTATGAAAGTTTATGAATCACCCTACAACGCAATCACTATCAAAAATCTGCGTCTAGGGCTCTTCCGAGGAATCCATCAACAATGATGACATAACCTGACTGCACTTCTACTGCAGCGCTTCCATCAATCATCAATTCAATACTACATGTATATTATTATCTATAACTAGGCCAGGTTTTCCTTTTCATCGCGAAAAGCACTGTTTGCAAATGCGATTCAAAAATCAGATTTGCTCCATACGCCTTTCTCAGCCTTTTCCGTATGTTCTTTGTCATTCATTCAATCATGTAGTAACATGATTCCCTATATGATGTTATTAAATATATGATGATACACAAAGTAGGACTTTCTCAGAACTCATTTAACCCTAGTCTTTTCTCCGCAAATTTACTTTAAGTAAAAGGATTTACTCCAACATTGTATCTCCTTTCAAATTATAATTTATTTCCATGTAAAATCTTCAAAATCAATAATTCTGACATGCAGTTTGTCAAACTACCATAATATCGTCAAGTTTTCAAGCATATCAAACGGCGTATTCAAATCAGACACAATTTTTCATTGTATCGTTATGTCACTTCGAACAAATTCGCTAAAAAATCTCTCATCATGCATTAAGTTTGTAAAAATATGAATTTACCAACCTTACATAATATATATAGGTATATATAAATGACTCCATGTTTGTGTGTAGGAATTTAGCACGAATGATTTTAGCATAAAAGACCGGATCTCATCACAAGGTTCCATGAACAAGGTATTTCCGTCCAGAAAATAGTTAATCTATCACGTAGTATATATTAACACTCATTATTGTCTTGAATACCGTCATGGTGGTTTCATAATAAGAACAAGGAGAACATCGCCATTTTCTAAGAATGTTTTGTTGACTTATGAATCATCTACAGCATTTTTTTTGGCAAAAAACCAATCCCATTGAATACATCACTAGCGAAATGTGTATAATAAAAAACGAATTCAGAGTTAGATCATCCTACTAATTTCATTCCATTTATCAAAGAAAGTTGATCAAGATACTTACATTTGTACACTTACATAATACTCTAACACTTATAACTTCCTTCAATACTATTATCTTCACCAGATTATTGGATATGCGTCATTGCATATATCCCAAGTCTGTCACAACAACAGCTTTGTAGATATACCAGGTTATGTGTACACAGATTTTGTAATGTACCATGAAAAAGAACAGTACATTTATATTGGGTAGAATAGTTATGAATTATGTTAAAAAATTCATATCTGTACTTAAATTAAAAAAAACATTATGACTACACAAAAATATAAGCATACAATAATGTGTAATAT
Organism: Orchesellides sinensis; assembly: GCA_027744375.1. Lineage (NCBI taxonomy): Eukaryota > Metazoa > Arthropoda > Collembola > Entomobryomorpha > Orchesellidae > Orchesellides > Orchesellides sinensis. Next base: position 4,876 of record JAHZNG010003539.1, read on the forward strand.
GTGTATTCTTTAACTTTTGTTATTATAGGCTTACACAAGACATCAATCACTGGTCGTCTTCTCATCAAACTGGGATTTTACGTCTAATCTCCTCATTCCACGAATCCTCTCATCGAATCCTGAGAGACGTAGGATTGAAAAGAAACCATAAGAAAAAGTCATAATTAAAAGTTTGAATGCATATATGCTCCTTCGTAATACAACAGCACAGGATACACCTCCAGTGTTCAGAATTTCCTGCTGCCTCCACCTCCATCGTAAAGAAAATTACCCGGCAACAGCAGCACAATTGTTATTCACGACAAATCACCATAATATTCATTTCACAGTCTATAATCCATACAGTGCTCTAGTATTAATAAAACTCTGTACTCCTACGCAATCAACATAGAAAACTTATTTCTCCAGGCTCACAACTCAATCCTGAACAGCACAACCCAACTCTGGTATAGTTTAAGTTGCTGCCCAGACTTGCTACTAAAAGAAAGCTGAAAAAAGGAACATGGTTTCTAAGATTGCACGAACCAATTCACACGCACAAAAAGCAAGAACATAACGACTCTGCATTGTAAAAAGAGAAAGTAAATGGGTGTAGTATTTTTAAATGGAATGAGGTTAAAATGACCAAGTGCTTTTCTCCCGTCTGAATGCCAATGACCAGTCGAAGTAAATCTAAACTTTGTTATGTATAAATTATCATTATTACCTTGTAACGTTTTCCACTTGTTCATGTATAATTTATTTTAGCCACGTGAAATATGCATTTCGCTAAATGTCATGTAAGGGAGTCTTACATAACATAAATACCAACTTGAATTTATGAATTTATATTAGTATGCAAAAGGAAATGAAATACACCACAGTTTGTTTCCTGTCTCCAGTGTAAAGTACCAATTTTCAGTGTTGAGCTGCAGTAGCAAAGAGAAAAACACGATCTCTCTCTGAATCCACACTAGACCAGTTATTGCGGTAGGAAAGGGCAAGTTGATCAATATTTTTAAAACTGTGAAATCCTTTTTGAACTTTCTTTTTGTTGCACAATGTAAACTAAATTTTTGCCGGGTTGTGAGGTACGAAGAACAGATTCATTTCTAAATACTTTAAGTTCATGCATGATTTACGTGTTTGAAAAGGGATATGAATAAGTGCAACAGTAGCAGTGACTTTGTTTTTTTTGATTATGCCAAAAAATAGGCCTGCAAAAGTGGTCTTATTCAGATACAAAGTATATTTTGAAGACGTCACTCTAGAAAAATACTCGTACTGGAAAACATTCTAAAAGAATGTACCTATGGATTTGATGATGACGAGAAGACGCTAAAGAGACAAGCATAGTATTCCAATACAACATTATTATTAGATTGAAAGACTTGTCAAGAGAGGAGCAATTGAAGCATGTTTTTACAAACAAATTTAGTTTTTCTGTTAAAAATAGATGTAAGACTAGTGTAGCATATCCTATCTTGTCATTCAAAAAACCACTTTGTTTCCTCTCCCTCGTTTCACAATAAGAATCTCCATTTTGTGTAGCGTAAAATACACGTGGGTGTACAATTGAATGTATAAGTTTTTTATTATCATCACAGGAGCAATGTGTGTTTGTGTTAGTTATATAATAACTCATGCCAAAAGTGTTTTTATCGTAGAAGGACGAAAGAAGCAAGACATGCTTTGTTTCCTGTAAAACAATCGAAACTCATTCCACACAGCTCAGAAAATAGGAAAGAGGGGACGGAGAAAGTAAAACGAGTGTAAAAAATTGTTGATGAAGAATAAGATGAAGTTGAAGATGAGAAGTTGGTGGATCAAGACAGACAGAAGAGGTTTCATGTGGATATATGTACTACTGTAATGCTTTCACTACAACTATTCCAGCAAGCGTCTTCTACACCAGCAATATGTGCCGATGACGATGATGAGATTTTTTTTTGTGAAGAACAGGTCTCCACGGTGGTAGTGAACTAGTGTGAGCCATTGTTGTGTTGTGATGTAAAGAGATGAAGCTAGAAATTCAACTCTTTTTTAGATAGAAAAAGAAAAGTCAGTCATAAGAGAAAGCAGAATACTAAGCGTATTCCCATAGCATAGAGCCTACCTGACTTTTTATGAGGCTTTCTCATAACTTATTTATTTATTTAGCTCCTGTTCTGTCTTGTGACGATGTGTGAGTGAAAGCACTTTTTATACCATGCATGCTAGTAGACCTATGTGTATTTGTAGGTATATATAGCTAGATAAAAAGGTAGAGAAATTTTTATTTCTCGAGATGTTTTAGAGGTAGTGACTATTTTTTCCACGTAGTAGCATTTTTATGGGGAAAAAGTATAATGAAAGTGGTTACAGTATGTGGTATGTGATGTGATGTGAAGTGTGATATGATGCCATGTCAGATATATAAAGATGCGTTATGGCACAACCACCAAGACGACGCGACGGTAGCATCGTCCTTGATTAAGAATCAAGAAGCATCAGGAAGGATAAAGTCGTAAGAAGCTTACGATTAGAGAGAACATTTAATATGACGATACATTTAATAAATGTAATAACATTGGAGAGAAAAAAGTAGATAAAAAATACACGTATAGTTCACTAAATGAAATCATGTCTTCGGAGTTTGGTCTACGGGGTCCAAAGCCTACTTGGGCTTGTCCAAATGATCGGCAACTTGCCTTGAGAGCAAAGTAAGCTTTTCTAATTCCGTTTTATTTTATTTAATCCTTTTTTCGTGTTTGTATTCATATCACAGCTTTTTACTTATTTATCTCTGGTATACATACAAGACAGGCATAAGTCAGATTATATTACATAAGTTGCACGAACACACATTCTCTTTATATTAATATGACTTCTCGCTGGTAGAAATAAAAATGATCGATCTTGTTTTTTACAAGTTATTTTTTGAATGTCCATTTGTCAACATTGTTTTATTCCTTCAGGATTCAGTCGGGGTGGTCATTAAAAACAAACCATTTCAATACCTACCCAAAGCCACAACCGTTAACGGAGAAAGAGCAACAGATGATTGTGTCCGTGGTGAAAAAAGCTGAGGAAATGGACTTGACTGAGCAACAGCGTGTTGGGTGAGACATTTAGTATTACTAGGTGCATAAAAAACAAATAGGAATTGGATATTGTTGATATTTATACATGTACATGTGTAAGTAAGAGCTTTAAAGCTGCCATCTCATTTAACCTTTCATGCGCTCGTATTGCTGTTGTTTGGGAAGCGTTTGTGTACGTGAAATTTTATTATGAGCTAATTGAGTGACATTAGGTATGATGTTATAAAGCAGTGATTTATTTGTACATCATACATTCGTAAGTAGACGTTTAGTCGATTTCAAAAGAAAAAGGGGTTCATTAAATTTGCAAAAAGAAAGTTTCTAATAAAGTTTCCTCGTTTATTAGACTGGTTATAGGTATGTATGAGAAAAAGAACAAAAGATCCATCAACATCATGCATCTGAAGGAATTTAATGAATTCACTTCTAAATCTCGATACAGTCTATAGCAGTCTATGTAGGTATTCATATGTACCTATGCTGACCAGAAGAGCCGTCCCGGCAAGGTTTTATATATGTATTTACATTTTTATTCATATTTTACCTTTCAAAACTGATATCCTAGAACTTTTTTTATGAAGTAACTCCATATGAAACATTTTAACTCACAAAAATAAACGCGTGCAATATTTTTAGTTTAGCTGATGTAAAACCTAGCCGAATAAATGCCCTTCCCTCTTATTTTCTCCAGCCTTTTTTGATAAACAACCATGCGGCAAAATATGCCTCATTACTACTCATTACGCATGCAAATAACGTTTAAAAGCGTTTACTTCTACAATAAAGGTATTTTGTATTCATAAATTTCCTTTCGTTCGTATGAAAGTAGCAAACCTGAGCCCAAAGTCAATTTGTCTAGAGAAATAAAGCCCTAAAAAATTCAAAGGAGCACAAAAGTCTAAAGGTAAAAAGTAGCTGACATAATTTTTCTATTTAGGTAGTTAAGTCTACACTGAAAAACGAGAAGTAGGAGCTTGCAACGCATTTCTTTTAAACTTTCTCTGTACCCTCGCAAATTTCCCACTCTACCTATTCTAAATCACACAAAAAATACTTTCTGAACTGAACAACTTGTACTGTATCCGTGTGTTTTTTAGTCGTTGCGAAGGAAAACGTACACTATATAAATGCCTCCCTTGTTTATAACTTCTTGGATTCTTTGTAAAAAAAAACACGTGTAACGGAAATATGGCGTATACTCTGTATTGTCCGTATATATGTGTCCCTCAGCAGAACCAAACCAACTAACTTAAACCGAATAGATGTGTTGAGACATGGCGGAGTTTTCATGGTTAGACAAAAAAACACAGCAATGAATTTTTTGGTAAAGTAACTTTTTGTGGAATATTGAAAGGCAGACATAAATTTGAAGTAGTTTTTATAACGCGATGTGAACAACTGTACAACAATCCGGACAAGGTTGCATGAGCATGTTTTACCAAAGTCAAAACTTTTTAAAGCCTTTCATGCCCAAAAGTCAAAACTTTTTAAAGCCTTTCATGCCCAAAAGTCAAAGGACTGTTGGGTTTGTTGTCCCAATCAATCCTTTTTTTAACTTTCTCAAGAAATCCTGTGTTTGCTCTCAAGTATAACTTGGTTGTGAGAAGGACATATGGAGTCACAAGATACATATATAAAAAGGACACATACATACATTTATGTGTGAAGGACAATAATAATATTGAAAAGCCAAAATAATATTTTCTTTATGTCAACTAACAAAATAGAATAATGCACCAATGATATCCAAATGTGTGGACATTTTCGTTGATTCTGGTAGCTCAAACTTGTTCCTTAAATGACAGGATGTATAACAATGTATTTGTGTATCTAACGCCCACACTTCAGGATATCCTTACACACGTAGGAATAATGATGGCGAAGCATGCACGTTTTCGTGCTAGTGGTAGCTGAGTACATGAACAAATACGTATTTGCTGTTGCACTATCCTTATTAAAACTCACACCAATCTACACATGCATAAAACATTGTTTTGTAGGACTACAGGACAGGAAGCCTACCTATTATCGCAAAATTTGAGATCAGTTTACATAATACCTTCATTGTGCTTTCCTGGCTAGCTTTCACCAATGCGTACTTTGGGTAAGACATACATTTTGCAAGCCAGCCGGAAAATTGATTCGATTAGAGAGAGCATTTAGTGCACAAAGTTCCATGTTAATTTTATCTGTTTTTGGTAATGGTGCAAGATCCAATCAATGTATGGTGTGTTGCACAGACGTTTAAAATCAAACCATATTGTATACTGTATATGTCACCTGCTTCCATGTAATCTGTGACATTCAAGTTAGGTATACTTCACAGATTTTAAGTCTCAGGAGCACACCAGAAGGGCTTCAAAACCATATTCATTCATTCAGAAGAAATTACGGTGTAAAACCATATTCCATTGTTTATTACCATGGCTTCAGGTTAATACATACCTATATATATATTTATACATGAAAATGACCGTGTAAAATATGTCAAGTGGCAGACACATGTTTTATGAGCTAAAACTAAGCATTTTATGTATTACCAGAATAAGTAAAAGTTCATTCAACGTTGACTGGTTTAGTACTTGATTGTTTAAACGTGCATATGAACAAATGTATGTAATGGAGTAGCATAAAATGTACCTCATGTATTGTAATAAGATATGGCTATAGATTTAATCTATTTGTAAAGACCCGCATTTCCATACTAGTAAAATATGTAATATACAAAATCGAACTCTCCATATTCAAGTTTTCAGTAGCACCCCAGTAAAAGGGAGGAATTACTTGAGGAAATGTTTATTGTGGGGCGTTTTACATTTTCCTGTGGATTCTACACGAATAATGATCATGATAAGTATCATATCACACCTGATGTAAATATTGTGTGAAGTAAAGCTAGCGCTATACTAGTCTAGCTCTCAGTATCCTTATCTGAGATTGAGTGACTGAATTTTATATTACAATCTCTTATAAACCTTCATATTACTTACAAGGGATAGCTAATCAAATCAGTCTCGTTAATAGGAGTAGTATATATATGTGTTTCTATAATGATGGCGCAATTTGAGACTCTGCTTTTCAGACATGTACACGTGTACTTTGTAAAAAAATAGTAATATAAGTATCTAGAATGTTGTGTATAAATGTAGATGTT
>JAHZNG010003540.1:0-34614 GCA_027744375.1 Orchesellides sinensis
TTCTTGGAAGAAAAATCTTTGATGCATTATTTCATACTTGTGTGAATGTTGTTTATTTGCAAGATAAATAGAAACTTGTTGGCAGTTTAGACTTTTAATTAGGTTCTGTGTTTAAATGCTTTTCTTCTTTGTAAATAAATATTTTTTGTTATTTTTCTTAGTATTACTAAAAAGATCCAAAATTATATTGAATGCTTCTACATTATTTTTGCAATCTGCAGAACTTACACAAATAATACTACTTACCCAATATTTGTAGCTTGTGACAGGTAGGCATATCTATAATTGTCTGAATTGTTTGCACATAGAATATTGCTGCTTTTGTTTAAAAATTACTAGAGAATGGCTATACACTAAATTGTGATGTTAGTTCGACTTACCTGTCAAAACAAATGTAATGCATGAAGCATTTCATTAATCCTTAATCACTTCAATCGCATGAAAGCTCTTGGATAAAAGAAACGATATGCGTGCGGCCATGAAACTAGGTTGATAGGTATTGTAGAACTATACTTAATTGACTTCTTTACGTATTTTCTGTAAATGGTTATAGTATTACCCTAACCATGTAGTTCAATGTATGATTTTAGACTGGGTAGTAATTAGAAGATTTAAGGTATTTTTCAAAAAAAAAATGAATAGAACAAACGAATATATTTTATCGCCCTTAGTGTAAACAGATACATTCCTAGAACCGTTCTTTAGTCAGATTCGTCTGAGCGCTTTTTTGGAACCACCTCTTGCCGTGATGAAAGTATGTTTTAATATTCTTTTCCGTTCCGATTTTTTCAGTTCATGCTGCACGTAACGTATGAATTGGTGACAATGGTCTTCTACACATGGCGCTACCATTCCAAATAAAACTATTGTATTTTGCCCGGCATGCAAGATGCTTGCGTCTTTATTTGCAACTAAGCATAGCATGTATCATATGTAATGAAATCATTAGTATTTAACAAAATTTGCGCTTAGAAGCTACTCGCCATCTAAAACTTACATAAAACGACGAATTCAAAGTTAAATACACAATTTCTTGCTCTAACACTCATCATAATTATGATTATGATCATCTCAACTTTTTGGGTCTTGATTGTGGCCCTTTTATAACAACTGCGAAAAGGAAAAGAAATGTCAAGCAAATATTTAAAATTCGTTTATAACCTTTTTAAACAAAATTAATATTAAGAATGTTTGGGTGCCACTGAAAGCTTTGCTTAATGTCAACATGCTTTTTAGTTAAAAACTTTGTTTTCTTATGCATTTTGTGTGTCTATGTATTATTTACTTATTTTAAAAAGGAGGTCTGTGTCTCAACGCATATTTAGAATAGGAGTGGTAAATAAGTAGGGTTTAGGCACTATATTTTTGTTGACTATATATCAGTCAAAGCACTATTAAACGTATATACGATATTTTGCTCAGCCTTGTCAAGTGTCAATAAGGCAATAGTAAATACAAAGTACCCAACTTCTTATGTCTTTGTACAACCAACAAAACACGTTTGCATTTATAATGTATTAGTACGAGCTCACCATGAATGGTTTGAATGAAGCAGGCCAAATATGCAAAGGTATATGTTGCCGTATATAAAGAAAGTTGAAGGAAACCCTAGTAAGCTTTCTAGAATTACGATGAATTGATCGATTTGTTTGGTTTCTCAGCTTTACTCTGTATTTTAATTTACTTCATACATTTTCTTTGACAATGGTCTGGTCACACGTTACAACTTCCCAATTTTCCCTTAAACAAACACATTACGCATTTTTTTGTATGTAGAATGTTTGATGTGTGTGAGAACAAGGTTGCCAATCTGGAATTCCCTCTGGGTGTTATACTTGTTTTCTACAAAATGATTAAAGGTGAGTGTATATAACCCTGTCCTAATGCTAAAGTCATACACAACACAAGTTTTTACTATGACAATGACGCTCCAAGTTTTTATTAAAACTCTTTCCTTTTCTGGCTGAGTGAGTTCATTGGAAATCATGTGTGGTAATCGTAAAGGGACAATTTTCTTGGAACAAAGTCAGAATTACTTCGTATTTACTGGCCAGTTTGCTGGTAAAAGCAGCTGTGCTCCACCATATTATGTCACTCTCTCTCTCTCTCTTCAAGAAAAAAACCGAAATCGTAACAACTGTGAATAAAACCAGGCTCATATAGGCCAAACCAGTCCAAGAGTGTTGGTTAGGTGATGAAAGTCAGTATTGGAACGGATAGCAGGGAACATTAAAAGACACAAAAAGTTCTAATGCCGTTAACGAAGTTAGTTCAATAAAATTACTTGCAGTGCAATAAGACGAGAGCATACTTTCCCCTTGTCTCTCTCGCCCACTCTGTTCTCCATTTTTATGTAGTTTTTATTCAGAAGCGAGGCTTTAGAAAGCATAATAAATACCGTCCCGTTGGAGTTCTCTCCCGCATTGCTTGTGGTGGTAATAATAACTTTTGCAATCAGAAACAGTGAAAAAACATGTACATTTTAATACCTTGTATATGTGTGGATATGTGTAGAAAGAATTAGTTATCCCCATTCCCCACACAGTTAACCTTGTCCAACGGCAGTAATAATTTCGCTTGTTTTTTTTTGTTTCAGTTAGAAAGACCTTTTGAGGTTTAGCTGAACCTCTACTCTTTTGTATAAAACATTCAAAATCATTTTTAGTTATCCTTGCTAGCAGACCTAACTCACGTGAATGAATTAAAGATAGAAAAACATGAACAACAAGAGAACAAGTTGGTCCTGCTATTATGCCCTAATGCACAATTTATATTTATGATGTGGCAACTAAATACAGTTTAAGGTCAACATACGTAGAAATCCTACTTTTAACTTATTAATCAATAAGTTTTGCCTTTCAAACGAATAAATTGGACAGTACTTTCCAATCGAAGCTGTAAATTATAAATTAAATTGTTATAACGACATTTCTCACGAATATAAAGGTGATAAACACGAAAAGTATAGATTTCTAGTGGAAAAAAGTTGGTCAATAATGCATACTGGAGAAAAATTATATATCTTTGTCGTGTCATTCCGGTAAATAGATTTTTTGGAATGTCAGCAAGCATGAATGTGAAGTTGATGGCATGCAAAAAGCACAAAAAAGGAAGATTTAAATCTTTTAGTTGATCCTTCAATCGAATTAGGTTAAAAAAGAATTATGCAGCAAAGTTACTTTCTGATTGACTTTCTCCACCTTACCATTTTTCCTCAAAAGTAGGTAGTTGTCGAAGCGTTCACGATGTTCAATCACATTTGGCTGGGAAAAATATAATAGTAGCAACTTTGACGTCCTTTGGGAAAGCAAGTTTGAAAATTCAATTGAGCAGCTTGGGAGTTCAAACGGGGCTCTTCACAATTCTTCGTTTTCAGAGTGCGACCCCATTTTATTCTGTATGAATGCAATGTTAGGTCGAAACATCCAAGTAAAAAAGTCAACTGAAGTAAAAGTCAAATTTTCAAGAGCATTTTATGCTTGCTGTATCTCTCTCTCTCTCTCTCGTTCCTTTTTACTAAATGAAAACAGCAAAGTGCCGATGAATAAACTCATTTCATGGGGGAAATCAAATTATTGATCTAGGGAAAATATGTAGAAAGTAAAAGGGTCCAACGTTATTCCATTTCTGTCTTCATAATCAAATTATTTTTTTTGTGACAATGGATGTAACATGCATCTAACTTACGAGCACATCAGTACTTTGGGCCTAGCTTTATAGCATTAACAAATCCAAAGGATGGAAGTTGCGTAAATGCTTACTCCATATGTACTTACGCTGAAATAATAAAGATACGCACATTTTATGCGTATTTATCCATGTATGCTTGCACAAGCTATCTTAAAGTGGTGACTTTTACATCCTATTTTTCAGCCTAGGGTTGACTCCATAATTTCTGTATGAAAACCCTCTGTTTACAATTCAGTCACTACACGGTTTATGCGAATTGCCAAGTATTTAATAAAGATATACACATATGTAGTTAATCCTTGAAGACTTAAACGTTTCTAAATAACTTTTGGATTGGAAGAATTGTAAATGCATCCCTAAGTTTTTCCCGTCTGTATTTTTACATGTACATAAATACTCTTTTATTGCTGAGATTCTATATAAGTTTGTTCCAGCATCCAAATTGATGCTATTTCAAATAGGTAGACAATGTTTGTGGAGGACGGAGCTAAATTGATATTGAATTGACTAACTGTTAAACGTTTCATGGAGAGAATAAGACGATGGATGGATTAACCTTATTATTCATCTTGTTCAACAAATATTGTTAAGGATTTTATTATAATTTGTATATAACTGAGATTCTACCTAACATGCTACATAGTTACAAAAATTAATATTATTTTCATTGTAGAAACTTTCCAATTTTACTGCATTATTTTGTGAAGGTTGTAGTCTTATGTTTATCCGATTCTCAGGTACTTTTTGAGTAATCTGTACCTGCTTTTGACTTATTTTATTTGTATTAATATCAGAATATTGCTCGAAATGAACATAATGAATGTAATATCCATACCATTTTATGTCTAGTGTACCATCTAAAAAATGTAGTCAAAATATATGAATAGTAACTCATGAAATTATTATAATGCACTTAAACTGCTGTGTCGAAAGCCATTTCTGTGCCCTTCATGGAACAGCCTCCTCGTGTAATGCTTTCGAGAATAAATTCATACATATCTCCCATAACCTAATAACATTCAGGCCCACTCATGTTGACCTTATTCATTCCATACTCATACCAATTGAAAAACTACCAATAAAGCTCTTAAGTTCCTATCAATTTTTTCAATTTTTAAGTGAATATGAACAAATGCAAGTTTCATCATCTGGATCATTTGGTTGAGTGACTTGTTTGCATGTGAGCATTGCAAAAACCACTAAATATCCTCGAACATTTCTGGAATACTGCACGAGTGGGCCATACTTCATCTCATGCATGATTAGGTATAATGGCCAGCAAGCATTAGATTTTTCAAATCTCGGCTTTAGCAGTCAATCGAGCAAGCAAGTCAGTGTAACATCCCATCAAATCTAAGTAGACACATCTTTCTCCTTCCAAAGCTGGTAAATTTCCCGTACAAAACAAAGTGGGACCCTCACTCCAGAGTTTTCATTGAAAAGGAAACATGCAAAATGGATGTAAACCCATTTTTACCACACTTAGCATAGCGCAGCAAATAAGTGATTTTATGAATAATTTTCAAGTTCAACATCAGAAAAAAGCTAAAGCTAAAAATATAGTTTGAAGTAGACGTACTTTAAAAGTCTTTTTGCAATTTATTTCTTATCCTCTTATCCTAATGCCATTCTCTTACAAATGCAAGCAAAAAGCAGTTCAATCTATATGGAAAATTAATATTTTCCACAAAACGCTAATGCACGAATTTCGATAAAGTAAAGTAAACCCCTTGGGTTACACCGCATTATGGTAATATATAATTTCAAATCGTTCAGAGTTGCTTTACAGACATTTGCTATGTACGAGCGTTGCATCCGGGCAAAAAATTGTAAAATGTAACTTTTGCAATGTATCATTGTATTTTTGTCTTCATTTGGCTCGCAACTGCTCAGTGATTTGGCTGCATTCAATGCATAAACAATGTAACTTATTTCAATGCTTGAAATTTTTTGTGCTTTTTTAAATGCAGTTGGGCGGATACGTACAAAATGATATTTCGTGATGATGTTGCTTGTTCAAGTGCATCTGAAATCTTGGTTATGCGACTGCTTGCTTTGTTGGTTTTTTCGTTGTGCGAATTCCAAAAAAACTTGTGGCTTGCCGCTAGCTACCAAATACACTGAAACAATATCACAAGTTAAAATCATTCCTGCGATAAAACGTTATTTATTTTTCTGGTTGACCTTCTGTTAACCTTGCTTATTTTACAAGCCAAAACTACCCGAGTTACGCGTATGTTATAGCCAGTCCTTTGAAAGTTGTAGTTTCAAGAATCAGTCATTGTATTTCCAACGAAACTATATATACAGCTCACAATGAATTATACAGGAATCACGCAAGCTTTCGTTCTGTTATTTATTTCTGTAGACCGAAGATATAGGTATAGTATTGAGTATTGACAAATCAGACCTACTCGTGGTTGTTTATACATTCACATACATAACAATGCAATTACTCAATTAGCCTTTTATAGACCGTTAATATAACGGATAAAAAAATAGTTAGCTTCGTAAGAACAGAATATTATTCAGCTAAGGAAAGTCAACCTGTCTTTTACTGTCATACGTGGTCCGTTTCGTTTGTTTTTGGGTTTTATTAAAGATTAACAATAATGTCGTGTATCATACAATGTACCAACAGAACTACTTGTAAATCATCTGCATGTATGGAATCAATCAAATATGCTATTCTACGTGTCTCAAACTACATAATTTTTTTTTCACTCCGAATTTCTTTCTCAGAACTGAGCCAGGTAAGTATTGTACAATTTTTAGAGATAATGAGGAAAAGTGGAGAAAGTCCACAATGGAATAAGGTTTTAGACAGAGCACTTAACTTACTACATAAAATATTATATGTCTTTCCAAACAAAATACCGCACTCAAAAGTTTATTTTATAAACATCACTGTTTAAAATATTATCATTGTCGTAGTGCTAAATAAATCATATATTTATTTCGTTTATACCACCTACAAGGGACATAATATGTTTCGAGAAAATGTAAGGTATGAGCGATGTCAATGTCAATCACATACTTGAATACACAAATGCAAATGTCAACTGACTCCACTCCATTCAGAAAAAAATCAATTTCTTTTACTAGAACTATAACCTACTATCTGATGCATTCAAAACTGAAACGTTTGCCACTTTTTATTACGCTCTTTCTACTACGTGCTCGGTTAGTTCCTTTTATATTTAAGGTAGCTTTACTGTCATCTTATCGTTTGAATAAGTATGTTTCATGATCATGGGTGCTATAAATCAATGAATGACAGCGATTCTCATAACATGTATGATGCTTTTATGTAAGGAACAGTACAAAATGCAGATACGTACATGCTATAACCACGCCAGTGTGACTAAATGGTACTGAATACAAAATTCATTTAAACGTCACTTGTCACTTTGAGTTGACAGATATTCTCTGCAACAGAAAACGTCTTAAAATATTAAGGGAAACATACTACACTACTGTGAATGCTTTCAAGATCTCCCTAGTAACATACTTTCATTTCCGGTTTGACACTGTATACACTAAACTAGTTTTAGCCTTCTAGCATAGCACCCAAATTTGAGTTGCATTAACGGATTTTCTTAACAGCGATTCTGCTTCAGTAGATACAATCTCCCAATATAAAAACATTTTATGTATAAGACACCAGCCATTATTGTAATTTCATTAAACTAATTGTCAGCTAGAGCGGAAAATCGGTAAACTGGAAATGTGAGAAGCTAAATTTATAAAAAGCAGAGGAGCATTCATGCACGGATAGAGAACTCTACACAAGGTTCCATATGTGCAGCTCTAGCCATATGCTCAACACGTCATTCTTTGTGTCGTCCTCAGAGGTAACAATAAGAAATGATTGATACTTCAGTGACACGTAGAACTACACAAGTATACACATTTTACATATAAGAATGAATATGACCAGTAATGATATGAAAAACAAGGGAAAGTAGAACAGGAGTAGGGAGAGGAATGACTAATAATACTATTTTACATTGTAATATAACAGAATAGGTATCTAGATAGGTGATGAAGCGTGGAGTTGCTATTGAACAAGTTGTCTTGCCTGACTCAGTAGTGTAGATTTAATGACTAGTGTTACTTATATGCACTGCAAACACCAGTCAACTTACGGGAACGTAATGAATACAGGTACATTAGACGTGTTGTGTATATGTTTAGACAAGACGAATTATTATGATATCTCCAGAAATCGAACGTAACATAATAGTACTCTGTACGGGTATGCATATTTATCACTGCAAATTATTCGCCCAACTTGCACACACAAACTTTTCCAACTTCCAGAAAGTAAATCGTAGAGCCTAATGGTATGTAAATAGACACGTAGTAAGTTAAGCTGCATAATAATGTAATATAGATATACAACAAAATAATATGGGGGAAGGTGTAACCAAGCATATCACATTACGCACATGTGTATGCACATCACACAGTTTGGAAAATCTTTGCAACAAAGCCCCTGACACAGAGAGACAACACACAATGATGGAGTGTATATGTTTATGACTGAAGGCATCATTAGAAAGCAACTATCTTCTCTTTGAGCCTACAACTGATCATTTGTTGCCTTTACATAAACATACTTGAGTTCCGCAAAGTTTCAACCAAACTGGAAGACTTCACTATAAAAAAAATATTTTAAACAGGGACAAAGAGCTTTTGAAGCTTATGGGTGAAAATTGCAGTAGTGGCACACTTTTGGACGGTAAATTCCTTTCTACAAAACTAAACACCCACACCATCATACTTAAATTGTCAATCTTTGTGTTTCCTTCCTTTCCATCACATCTTTGTCATGACTACACTCTCAGAGTTAGTTACTCTCAGAGAGACAGTAGCGTTTGTGTTGTGTGTATTATTATTATATATGTATGTCGCTTGCTTTCAATCTCCTGCCAGTTACTCACAGTGTGAGAGACACACAGAAAATTTTGGCGAATCCCTGTGAATGCTCATTTGTGCAAAAGGGAATAAGGATTATTTACTTACGCACCATCACACATGAATGATTTAAAGACTTTCACTAACAAGAGAAAGAGAGTTTTGGGGAAGAGAGTGGAAGACTATCCTTGTAACCTATCCAATAAGATATACATGGTCTTGTAAATAATATGGAGGAGTGTACACACTTTTAGATGGAAAATTTGAACGAGAAGAGAGGCTTGTGTTAGATGAGAATAGCTACGGTGTAATTGAACGATTTCATGCATACTTGCGACAAGTAATGTGTGCATAATGTAACCAAGTTGGATCTAGTATCAAATGTATGTGGTAGGTATACATTTCAGTTTTACTTACACTTTCTATTATTATTCCTTTACTATAATCTATCTGTAGCTGCCTGTCTACCACTTCTATTTCCGGAGGATAGTGTGTTCATTTCATTTCACTCTGGATATATATTAGGCAGAATATCTAAACAAAAAAGATTTTGCTTGCTTCATTGACAATATTCGGTAAAAAAGAGAGAGATGAATGTTCTCTCCTCTTTTTCCTTTCCATTATTGATTGAACTCATGCCAACATTCTCTCCTCATTTTGAATTTACCTAGTTTAACTTGTCAATAGACGCTTACGTAACTGCGGCCTTATTTCACCTTTTTGTTTAACCATTCAAAAAAATGTGCAGAGAGCTTGCTACTACTGCATCATCGTCATCATGTGCCATATTGACAAGGAGAGGGAGAGCGCCCCTTTTACTTTTCGATGAAAACAACAAAGTTGTCAAATTGAGCTGGTGAAAAACTATTTTCGTATAACAAAGTTTCCATGGCTGGCACAAACTTCCATTTGTACATAATGTACAAAACATGCATTATGTGTCCTTTAAAAAAAAGTTGATGCAAAAAAAATGTCTCGTTAGTTCTCTCCCTGAGAATATAGAATGAATGATATGTGATGGTGCACTAATTTAAATATAAGACATTTTCTCTGTAAGCCATGTATAGATCATGTGAGACTAGATGTTGAGTTTGATGAATGTCTAGTTTAAAAGTTGGGAGATGGGTGGGTGTGTTGTAGCAAAAATGAAGCAGAGTTTAGCAATGTATACGAAAGAAAGTAGTGAAAAGTTGTAATGAAACTACGTGTTGTTAACTTTTTTCAAGTTTGAGCAATCCAGGTTTCCCATCGGATCCCATCAAGCGATCCAAGTTGAATTATATGAGGATTACATAAATACTAAATACTGTGAACACATTCTAGTATTGGATTATCAGGGGATTGATCTTGTATCCATATATTTTGGTTAACCTGGGAGGAAGCTCATTTTTGAAGTGTATATACATCATGTGTATTTTTATGTTAGAAATAAGTTAATCATGACATTAATGAACCTTTTTAAAACTAGTTTAAGTCAAGTATACCGGAAGCAATTTCAATTAGTTTCGCTTCAAAAATTAGTACCAAAAAATAACAAATTACAAATCAGATTTAGTACGTCGTTAGCTGTTACTATTACTATATCATCTATTACTGCGTCGCATTGCATTATACGAACGAAATTCAAAATTTATTCGCAAAATTGCTTTTGTAAGCTTACATGAAAAATAGAGCGTTTATCCAAAGATGTTTGTATAAATAAATACATTTAATCAAGAGTCAGCAATTAATAAAGTGAAGGTATGTCAATATTATAAGCAGTAAGAGAGAGAAAGGCAGCATCAAACAGTATGAGTAAGTTTGGTTGACAGAACAAACATAAAACAGTTTTTCTGCTTTTGATATAATAACTCTTTACTGAATTTTTTTGGAGCGTTGATTATCCAAATATAAGTCATTTGAGTGCGAGTTTCGTATCCAACTTTTATTCAACAATGATTGACGCACATCAGCCACATTAAAAACATACCCTGGTATTTTGTAGGCATTATTACGAGTTGTGAAACAACGAAGTATTAAAATCGCTAGTGTCCTTCTGCCTGTCTGTCCGTCCGTCTGTCAGACGATTATTCAAAAACTAATTTACTTTTTCTAAACCACTTTCACCACTAGGTTTCTAGTGACCTGGACGTGGATGAGTTCGAAGGTTGAGGTCATCGAAGGTCACCTTCATGATAAGGTGAAGGTCAGAGGTCACTCAGAATTTTATGTTGCAACATATGGCATGTGATACCTTATTTGAAAGCCCTTGACAAACTAAGTGTATTCCTTAGGTTGGTTTTTATGTAAGTGGCCTTGATAAGGCCACATGATAAGGTCAAAGGTCATTTAGAATAATGTTTAAACATGTAGCATGTAATATATCATTCGAAAGCCCTTGACAAATCAAGGGTAGTTCTTTACTTTATTTTAGTGTAGACTACCCCACTAAAGTCTAATGGTAGGGTCAAAATTTATTAAGAATCGAATGTTACATGTAATGTGACAAATAATATGATTTATACCAGTATCACGTATTTTTTGAAAGTTTAAAATATTTTTGACCGCAGCACAAAATATTTTCAAAGTGTTTAAAAAATCTAAACGTCTTAAATTGACAAAAAGGTTTCACAACTCGTCGTTACATCTTAATGAGTTTTATTTATGGTGTTATTGGGTGCAAGACTATAATTATAATTACATTATTGTCATATTTGTTCAGCTGTTAGGAATATTTGAGATATATTTACACCTTTCTATTCGCATTTCAAACACCTCGTATGAAAACCAAACTTCGTGATAATTAGAAAATGAACATAACGCCTGTTTTAGTTTATGCGTAACAAGATACTCCACTGCACTGTAACTAAATACATATGATACTCAAAGCACAAAGGAGTACTGAGAACGAAGGGGCGTAAGTAATAACAACATCCACGCAAATATAAATTTGAAGATTGATGTTTCACAGACGAATGATTTTAATACTGAAATTGATGGTTTTGAACGTAATCAACTTTAAAAATAGACTTAGGAGTTGTTTGCAATGTAATAACAGGCAAGAGAGAAAGCATTCCAGTATATAATTACAACACTACATGCAATTACTTTGAAAGGTCATCCTATTTTTTTAATTTACTAGGCCAAGGAAACAGAAACAAAAGTTTTTAATTGAAATCACAACAATAAAACATTAATACTTTCAGAAATATGAATTGTCACTTTTAACAGCTTTCACTGCTCATATACATTTAGTTCCATACGGTCTAGTTAACTTAGCGAATGCAAATCTTCTTCAGTAGCTCTAAAGTATATTTCTGAGATTCTGAGTGTCCTTTTGAAAGCATTAACCCTGCAACTTTGTGGATCTTCTTCACTTCTACTCTACATTGTATAAAAATAACAATAATGATGCGGAGGCTTAATCATTCTTATGGGAAAAGAACGGCTGCTTCTAGGCTCATTTACCCTCATCCCAAGTATACTTATTTGTAGCATGATCTCTTTCAAGGCCATACGAATGCTACAGAGTTACAAAAGCATAATGTAGTGGAGAAACGCTGGGCTTACACCGGCTGGCCGGGCAGGAAAGGCACACGAGTGAACGATGATAGCCACAAATTTACCATAATCCTCGCTCATGCATGCATATTGAATTACACAAAATCCCTCTGTTTCCTTCAGAAAAGTAGCGATATATGAAAGGTTGAGCCAAAGACTCACATACTAAACATGACCTAGACTACTCTTTACATATTTTAACTCTCATGTCACAAAGTATTATCTGGCATTAATATTTTATTCCTTTTCTCTTGTACAGTTACGCAAATGCATTAATGTGAAAAGTAAATACAACAAAGGCTATTCTTTAGATGACATGAAGCAAAATCAAAACATTACTTTGATTAAGTTGGTGACAGGAACATGTCGTAATTGCAGAGTTATACAATTTTAAGGTCACATAAACCGCTTGCAAAAATATGTTTGCATAAAAAATATTTAGGTTGCGAAAAACTATGGTTTCTGTCAAAAGTACTAACGCTTCGTTACACAATCTATCTAATGTGGTTTCTATAAATTGTCATAATTTCCATTTAATTGCATAAAATGCAAAGCAATTAAGGTTTGAATTAAAAAATGTTTATTCAGTGCGTAATGTAGATGAATGCTGTCGGTTTTGTCATAAAAATTGAAGAAAAAATGGCTTTTAGGTTTTGGATGGGACAAGTTAAAGTGGAATCGGTTTCCGGTTACGTAAAATGGTAAAATCGGGTCCATTACGGGTCAGAAATATTTATGCGTAGAAATAAACCAACTTTGCTATGTAATTAGACGTAATAGTGCCCATTACTATGTATATAGGTATGTATGCATGTATGTTAGAAAGCACTGATACTTTGTTGATATTTAACGACATTATTAATGATAATGTTGTGTTTTCATATAAAAAACATAGTTAATTCACCTGTCAATAACAACCATGATTTGCAATAGTCTAAAGAACCACGGGGAACCAGCACAGCACGCTCCTCTACGTCTTGTAGGGGGAATTTGGAGTCACCAAGAAGAAACATGAGACAGTTAAAATTCCCCTCATAAAAGAATTAATGGACGTATGGTCACGCTTTTTGGTGTTGAGCATGATTGTTAACATAACATGCAAAACGTTAACCGCCCAATTGGCCAACTCTGAGAAAGTAATGACATTTAATTCCTCTTCATGCATCATGAAAAGACGAAAAAACGTGGGTATATTAATATGGCGTGGGTGTGATTATATTTTCATATATCGTAGAACTACTTTTGATGGAACTCCCCCACAATACATAATGCATTTTTCAAATCCAGCAAAAGGACAAGTACCTCTGTAATTATGAAAGGACCAGTGTAAAATTCCTACGCATTATACGTATGCATCTAATTATACCTGTCATAAATATTCAAGCTTGTCCTTTTATTCAAAGCATATTTATGAAATGTAACTCAATACCTGTAATTTTCAAGATTGACTGAATCATCCTACGCAACTACCTTAACTACCCAACTCAAAGTTCCAAGTTGTGGTGTCAAATGTACAACGACACAAACGGATCCTATTCCTAGTTTTAGATTTACTGGCAAACACGACAATTCCAAAATAACATGTACACCTATTTCTAAAGTTACTTCCTAGAATAAACACATTATTCCGCCAAACCTTTCCTCTGCTAACCGCAAACACTAAACCGTCAAAAATCAGCCAAACCTTTCTCCTGTTTCTTTCCCAACAATCCTCACACTCACTCAAGTCCCACCTGTCTAACTAACCTTATAATACATGCATATTTTGTACATACAAAAAATTATATATGCATCTATTTGTACCTAACACTTAGAGTAACAGTTGTATATTTTTAGCATTTAGAGCAAGCATTCCTACAAAGCAGCGTTCAAAGGTTAAGCCCGAAGGTTAAGTGAATGAGTAAGGCGAATGTGTATGTTTTTATGGAGTAGAAGCAGAAATAAAATAAACGTTGATGATACTCCATAGAGAACTGACATAATTTTGTTGGGCTGTATAAAGGGCAGTCTCTTGGCAATAACTAAAGATATTACGTTTGGTAGTGGCAGCTGTGGATCTGTATTTGTGTGGGTTGTATGTATACAGCCCTGCACTCAGGGAGATGGCGATTTGATACCTGGTAAACAATATAAAGGAATAATATACATACAGACCAGGGAAAAAACAAAGAAAAAACTGTACCTAATCCCACTACTCATTACCAAGGGGCTGGTAATGATGGGATTGCATGAGAAAGCCTAGAATTTGAGAACATTGGTTTTTTTTTGTACAAACAAAACATACTTTGTGTATGTATCATAAGAACATTAACTAGGTGGTTCTGGTGTGAATATAAAAATCCAGACACAATTATCATGCTGCCTGGAAAATAATAAGAAAGCGTGGAGGAGAAAGCGTGATAGAACCATTTATAACTTTAAACATGTCGTTTTTAAAATACCTAGTGTGACTGTACTTGAATTGACCTTAGTTTACCTTTCTACGTGTAAATGCATAGTATCATGGCATTGTATATGGGGTTATGGCTTTATCTACTTTTTATGTTTATGTAGGTATGGATTTCTTGAGAGACTAACGGGTTCAGGCAAAAAACATACAAGGGAGCTCAATGTCAACTGACGAACTACTAACGAGCATTGCACTGCCCTGGTTAGATAGGGTTTTTGCTGTAGTTACAGTTTTCTCATTCGGATTATATTGACCAAAGTAAACAAGCGCAATTTTCTGCTAGGCTGACTTGCCAACTGTGGACGACCAAGGGGGAGAAGAAGGAAAAAAGGTTTGGTATAAGTAACCAACTTATGAACCATGAAGGACGAACCACATTGTATGGAAAATTCATGTGAAGTCGCAAAAAACAATTTGGTCTATAAGTACATAATATACATACATGGAAAAGTTACTTTGTTTTACAACAAATAGATTTTATGTTATACATGCCCAGCACCATGATAATTTGAGCAAGTAAAAAAGGCCCATTCGTTCCTTCACTCACTGTGCCATTTTTTCCAGTGGGATTTTTTTTACCTTGAGAGAGAGAAAGAGAGAAGTTGTGAAATAATGGGGAAAGCAATTCTTGCTAACCCATTTCTTTTGTTTTAAATTGAACTCTAGTTCCATTTTACACTCATATCACAAGTAATGACTGCATATTATACCTTTAGTTGCCCATTTTTGCCGGTTTTTTATATTATTAGACCGTTTACTGGGAAAATAGAAGCAATTTCTTTAAAACTTGTTATCTAATTCAATGGATGAGCA
This sequence comes from Orchesellides sinensis, assembly GCA_027744375.1. Lineage (NCBI taxonomy): Eukaryota > Metazoa > Arthropoda > Collembola > Entomobryomorpha > Orchesellidae > Orchesellides > Orchesellides sinensis. The sequence goes on from JAHZNG010003540.1 coordinate 15,413, forward strand.
GAGAGAGAATCATATTTTGGCAGTGTTATTTTCAGTAATGAAAGTTCAGTTTTTATGAAGATTGAATCCTACAAGAATTGATTGCTTTGCTTCATCTTTACACTATCGCAAATGATCAATTTACTTTTGTATGGATGGGCTTGTTAAAACGAAAATTTATATAAAGGGGTATTAAGTAATCTCCATTTATACATACATAAATATTGCTACAGGATGTAATATTGCAACACGAGCCTAGTTATAACAATGTTTTATTTATGGCGTAAATCATTTCTTAAATAGGAAGATTAAAAGGGAAGAACCCCAAGAAAAGCCTACTGGCCTTGTTGCTCCTACTACGAGCATATTACACTTAACCTCCAGAAATAGTCCGAGTTTCCCATCTTTGCAGAGATCGGGGTTACTTAGCCATTCCCTTTTGCGGGTCTTTCAGAGTAGGTTACTGTAACACAACGGAACACAAAAAGTGTGATGTAACTCGGCATTTTAAGGATTTAATAACAGATTAGGCATAGGTAAGTAATTACTAGTTTTCTCTGATAATCACCAGTCTTTGATAGCAGCCCTGTGATATTACTCCACTAAAAAAAAAATCATAGTTGCTATTCATATGCATTGTTGTACGGAGCACTTGTCGTGTACAAAAAATATATAGTTTATTTGGTGGTGCGTGTTGGCTGGGGACCCAATTAGGGAGTGTTACAATAATAGTACAAGTACACAGAATAAAAACGGTTGTGGTCACAATAAATGTAGTATTGTATTAGATTGTACAGTTTCGTGCAAACTATATTATATTGCATATTGTTCTCCCATGTATGCTAACGCAGTGAAGCGCAAAAATGTTGAGAGTTAAAGACTCCATTATTGTTTGCTGAATTAAAGAGTGTGTGTGTGTGTGTGTGTGTGTGTAGAGCCGTTGTACTAAACACTTTTTGCTAAAAGTTTCAAGGCGACAAAAGCATTCCCGGAATTGTTCAAAAAAAATTTCTATAACACATTGAGTTATTTTAGTCACTAAAACATATTATTTAACCACTTTGCCGCTTTTCTAGCTTTCTACACTTTTCATGCTGTGTTCTACCGGCCTTAATAAAAAAATGGGTACCATATGTAGAGTAGTAACAAGCAAGTGTAAAAATATAATGCCACAAAAACGGCAAACTGTTACAAGTAATTAGTTTTTCTACGCTGTAAAAATTTTCCAGGTTAAATTTTTATTGATGAGCTATATCAACATTTATACTGTTGTGTCCTAATAACTTGAACAATTATTTTGTTTACGCTATATTTCACAGAATACTTATGTAGAACGCTTGGTAGACCCAAATTCGGATTGGCTAAAACTTCTTTTGCAAAACAAATAAAACTTTTACAAACGCAATATTGGAAACTTTTTGTTTGTGCATATTTAGCAAGCACATTTAAAATACATGTTATAATATATAGCTTATCCAATTCACCATAAAGAATATAGCCGGTCACTGGTTACAAACCGCTTTTAAAATTACCCAGTCGCTACCCACCTGCACTTTTCCAAAGGTGCAACCAGTCAGTAGGGAAACATAAATATTTAAGTGGACAACATTGATCAGACGTTGACATAACTTTGTAATTTACTTTAGAGCCATTGCATTCAAAGACAGTTAAAAGTTAAAACAACATACTTAATATCCATTGTAGAATACAACTACAACATGAAACAGATTTAGTTTATGCAAGTCATAAAAAGAGAGGAATAATGTACAGTGAAAATTGTGTTGTCCATGAAACAACACCTAAAATTATTATTATATGCTACAAGTGAAAGTAAAGTGAAAGCATCTCATATATCCTTCACCAAAAAAGGGAAACAAGTTTGTTTTTAGCTTTCTCTGTTTATACCTTTTTTTGTAAAAACGAAGAAGATTTAGGTAAAGCACGCAACGTACATTACTGTACAGCAAAAAAGCAAATAAATATACGGACTACTCACCAAACATTACCTTTTATTCTTTCACCAGCACCACGGCAGGAAGGAGACTCTCTTGCTTTTAAACAGTGAATCACGCTTTGTTATGTGTGGTGAAAGCAATATAAAGGAAGCAAGGCATGAAATCTTTTGTGCACCGTAAACACACGACTATTGAGATTGAATGGGTCAGCTCGTTTAGTTGATTGGGCTGTCTGGTTATATATGACTTGGATCTCATTCCGCTACGCATCACCACATGCATGCATGCTTTGTTGCACACACACACACACATAGACTTTCCCTGTAGTTTCACTTTTTGTATAAAGGAATTTATTTTAGAGTGTAGTAAATATACCCTACCACATTATCTACTCGTACACACAGAGGAAGAAACGAAAAGGGAAGCTATCAAAAGGGTATAAAATGACTGCATAGAGTGAAAGAGAGTCTCTTTTTTACCAGAGGCTTTTTTGTGATAATGTCCATGTGATTCGGTATAAAAAAGCAACCTTGACTACTGCAAAAGTATGTAGTATATAGTAAAGTGCATATAGATCTATTATTCTTATACATGCAGTTAACCACTCACAAAAACCAGACTTTGGTGCATACCATTATGTCTGTATGCATAACATTGACTAACATTTTATGAACATGGTGAGACAATGTAGATTTGTACGAGAAAGGAAAGTCCGGAAGTGTGTAGCCTGCCAAACTTTCCCCTGGTTTTTTATGTGCACCCTGCTGCAACTTCTTTCCATACAATTTCTCTCACAAAGTTTAAGCCATTTACATGACAGCTCTCCCCATCGCTATCATCAGCACTATTTTGGAAGAGGATGATCATTTGGGCTTGTACTAATATGCATTTGAATGACTATGACATTACAATGACTCAAAATTTTGAGCTTGCTCGAGTCATAACACAAACTGCATGCAAACAGTTACATTCAAGCGATTTGTAATGATGATGATATTGATAAAAAATGGCTTCTTGTTTTGTCCTGTCCTATACCATTCCTATAATCATTAATGTTTTTAGAGGTCAGCTTTAGTCAAACCCACCAAATGGTGGTTGGAGCCGCTACCCACTGTCTGTAAACAAGGTTGTGTGTGTACTTTATACATTGTCCTTTTTATTATTGTTATTATTGAAAACATAAAATTTTCCAGAGTTTCTCTTCCCCTCCTCCTTTTGTGAATACACATGGGATAGTCATTGAGAGAGATTTAATTTTTTAAATACCATTTCATGACTTTCCTCGCCATTTTCTCCATCCGGCTTTGATTTCCATCCGTGTACGCCTCCACACTCTCATTTCACATTAGCCATGCTACACGACTGAATACATTCCTAAAGGTAAACTTTTCATGCATTATATTATGAGTATAATACATGCATTTTCCCCTCTCGTCATGAAAAGTTTTTACACGTGTTGGAGAAAGTAAGAGAGAAAGCATAATGCACGTAATGTGTGAGCAGTGCAATAAAACGCACTTCCCATTATTAAATGCATAAAGTAGCGTGTAGTATTTTTTGTAAGGAGCAATCATCATCAGCATCAAGATAATGGATAATGTGCAGGGTTACAACAGCATGTGTATGCGTGGATGCACATCGTATGTACATTTTATGTAGTTTATATTCAGCGGTGAAAAATTGTTCTCCACTTTGTTACAAAATTTTGTAAATAAGCAGGAGCAACCCCTAGTCGGGATTTTCAAGTGTGGGGCAAAAACTTGTTGTTTTTCTTGAATTAGTATATATGCATTTTGCATTGGTGTTTTCAGGAGAACTGTGGGACTCAGGCCCGTGGTCGGTTGGTCGGGTCGCTTCCTTGTAAAACGCACACATGGCCATATAACATTTTACTCCCACTTGATGTGTCAGTGGATTTACTAAATGTTTTTGTTCTGGATTAAATAACATGCTATGAATGTATCCCCTGTCCATCACTCATTGTAACGTGATTAACGACAATAATAATAACTTACTTCGATACCGACTCCACCCACTCTGCTCCCTGGTGTAAATGTAAGGCTGCTGTAGTACAAGGAGAAGCAGAGCAATAACAACATTCACAGTGAAGTATCATGCGATGTTTTAGGAATTTTTTTGGTTTCCCATTTGGGAATGTGCATGGAGAAGCTTACAATTTTTTATCTCATCCCGGAATGCTTTGTTGATTTTGAATGTTTTTTTTCGAAAGGTATTTTTACGGATTTTGTTACTAAAAGCTTCAAAGGTGATTTATTGAGACAAATGAGATTTTCACTGATTTCCTATACTTTGTACGCGTTTCAATTTCATTTGAGAGGAAAACACACATAATATGCTTGCTTGCGTTAGGCATCTACATAGTAAGTTTTGTTTGTTCTAGCTTAAAAGAAAGAATATCACAACAAACACCGGAAAATGTAAAAATAAATAAAAGACAGTGTTTTATAAACAGCTTCTCTGTTTACATGACAGGAAGTTTTCTCCGGAATGACAAAATCAGGAAGACTACTCTCAAGATACGTATCAAATTTAGGCCGAGTCGAAAATATCTGAGTAGTTATGAACTAGATAAAAGGCGAGATAATTTCTAATAAAATGAATTCTTGAACCATGTCAATCAAACTTGAGTTGATGACGGAAATCAGAAAACAGAAAAGTGAAGAGAATATGTTTCTGAGAAGACTAGAGAATCCCAAAAGGCTGCAACGGTTCCGATGATATCATCAACATCAATCAGAAAATTCTCGAGACGAGATGAAAACTTAGATGGAAGTGCGGAAGAATAAGAGACGGAATAGATCCCTGGAATTTCATTAATGTATGATCATAAAACGTGAAGCAATGGAGGAGAGGCACAGAGAGAGAGTGGTATTGCCAATACTAAAACTCACATCAATATAATATACATAAAACATAGAGCAAGATTATATTTATACAGATACACATCATATACATGCATTAAACTGAAAGAATAGAGGTTTAAGTGAGAGGCAGAAAAATACTGCTTTTCGTGCCTTTTCTCTTCTCGATTGCAACATTCCGTGAAAATAGCATCCTCAGCAGCAGTGGAGCTCTGAAGAGAAAGAGAGAAGAGCAAAAGGACATACATAGGGAAAGCAAAGCAAAAGTAAAGCATTCAGACTAATGGTGGTCCTTAACACGAAAGTGATGGGAAATCTGAACGGAACCATTAGTATTAATGACAATAATAACTCTATATACACTAAAATGTGTTGCTGCTGATCGTACACACTCCTTCCTTATGTCTGTGTGTGTGTGCTAAACTCGCAGATGTAGAAGTGGTGTGGAAGATTCAGAGCAAACATATTTCTCGAATCGAACAAAAAAAAACTGAAAGAGAAAAGCAGATTGAGAGGGAATACAATGGAACAGAAAATGTTTATGTACTTCTGTGTATTTATATGTGTAGTGGGTAGCAGTAGCACAATCAAGATTATAAATGTACATGTATATAATACTTGCATAGATTGGTTCTTTCTTTTGTATCCGTATTACTTATACCGCAAAAGAAGTAATCTTTCAAGAGCAAGCTGTTATTCATACATGCACGAACGTTTGTGTATGCTATATAAAGACATATAGTTGTAATAGGTATGCTTATAGGAAAGGCATGTCACGCATTAAACATAACATGAAGTGTGTATATGTAAGGTCGTTGGAACTTCAACAGGAGGAGAAATAAAAAGAAAAGAAATCCAAGAATGTGCTACACTAACTGTGAGAGAAAGCATTAGGATGAAGAAGAAAAATATATATAAATTATAGGTCGTACTGTGGAGTCGTTCAATATTTTACGTTGTGTAAAAACATATTTAAGGATAATTGCTTGATCATTTTTAGAGCAAATTTTCTGCAAAAAAAGGAAGAGATTTTAGGAATGGGAGCATTTAATGTGAAATAAAAATGCTATGAAAAACGGGTTATAGCGTCATTTAAGAAAAAGAAAAGTGGAGAAAGTATGAAAGTAAAAGTAGCTCCGATTCTCATATTTTCCCAAGAACTGACTGTTGTTCCTTTCTTCCTCTGCGATTAAGGAGAGAGGAAGTGTATAATTAAGCTCATTATTCCCTTTCAGCCTTTGGAGTTTATGTAAATGTAGTAGTTGCGTTGTTCCTCAACGTTATTCCTTTTATTGGGTAGGGTAAAGTGTGTACATATTTTTCATGTAAGTGGTATCAACTTTCTTGCATTTAATTTAATATTGCTGAATAACCTTCACTGAATTACTTATGTACGTTTACTTAGTTTTGCCAGAGAACTATATGAAAATCGGTCATTGAATTTGGATTACACGATTCACATGTTGACTTGGCAGATTCAGACTCTGGTTTCTTGTTTTTCATGATGGTTGGATTCAGAGGCAATTAAATATTATATTGTGTTTTCTTAAGGTTCAAGCTTGGAATGTATCTCAAGTGCAGAAGTAATATTGAAAACTGCTGACATTAATTGAACAATATATGCAGATTGAAGTGTATACGCATGACATAGATTCCCGTAGTAATTGAACCTTACTCAGACTCCCCCCATATATACAACATGACCTTTTGAACCAGCACATCTGTCGTGTTGTGAAATCAAAGAAAGCTATTAGACAAGTCATTTTGCATTATACTAAATTCAATTTGTATTGAATTAGACTGAACCGCATAAAACGAAACGGTCAGAATTACAATAGCCTCCATTGTACACTTTCCTAATCAAATAATAATGTTCGCTTAATGTCATTGTTTACAAAAAGGCTCATAACTTTAGCTATATTACGTCTTAGTTATTTTACACTGTATTTTTCATGCATAGCTTAATTAACACGAGTGTGTATGAAAGGTACACATATTTGCGTACTCTATTCAAAAACTTTCTCCAGCTAACTTATAACGTATTAAAAAATAAACTAAGAGCTCTCAGTCGTTTTTCTCAAACTTTCTCGTTCTTTCTCCTCTCTCGTTTTAGACGAATAACACAACTAAAAAAATACAAGAATGGGAGTGACCAAAACACACGTAAGAAAACAAGAACGGCATATTTGGCCTTGTAGTGATGTTGGTAAAGTTTTTAGCATGAAACACGGCAGGACATGTAAAAGGGGCCGATTACCACGCTGGTATAATTCATTAACCTGTTTCTATACAAACTTTCCAAGTTTCAAGTTCTTGTTAGGTAAGACAGAGTAGCAGAGTAGTGCTGGAATGAACACCACCACCACTATTTTCAACTTCCTTCCTTACACAAAAAAGGAGACCACAAGTTTTCGATCCTGCTCCTGCTTTTCGTCTGGATATTCCAGTGTGAGCCAAACCGTAATTGAAAAACTGCTTATGTTATGTATGTATGCGTGTGTTTTATATGTTTTACATTATTGTTCATCTGATGACTTGCCGTGAAAGGTTATGGTATTGTTATATGCCCATGTGCTGATATTTGGTTCGACGAAACGACATAACAATCAATCATGCAGCAATTTTCTAAAACCAAAGAGAGAGAGGGGCAAGCGGAGTCTTGGGTAAGTTGAGCATAACTTATTTATCGTAAAAGACTTTGTGTATAAATATTTGCCAGTAGTGCTTTCCCATTTGTATAGCCATTGTAGTAGCTAACAAATAATCCATGTAGACTTTCTATTGTGTAGTAGACTTAAAAACACAGATTGAGAGCTTAATATCCTATATTGCCTTATTCATAATGTTGTTGCTATAGTATTCCAGGATTTGTTCTGTTTTATTAAAGTTATACTCTAATATCCTGCTTTGTATAGGCTAATAAATGATGATCACGTATGAAATTTAATTTTTACGGTAGGGAAGACATTGTTCAATTTATAATAACCAAGAGAGTTTTTCATATCTTCAAGTGGATATTATATATACAATGTAAATACCTACGCACGGGGATTATTTCGTAAGCCGAGATGACTCATACATATGTGGTATGAGCCCTTTTATGAAACATTTAATAATGTTGTCGCTAAGTAAATTTGAGTAAGGATATATTGAAACTGGGCCGGTAAATATGTCGTATTATTAATATGTAGGCTTTTTTCTGAAAACAACACGCTTTTCCAAAGTTATTGCTTTTTCTGGTGTATTTGGAGGCGATCCTTTCAGCAGGTAGACATCATTGATAAGAACTAGTTTATTCTAGTTAGGCTAATACTACGACAACGGTGGCAACGCACCACATGATACAAAATGAAAAAATACAAAAATCTTTCTTCAGGGATAATACCATGAAAATCCAAAACTTATGGGTGAATTCTGTTCAAAAACTGAAATCCGTGTTTAATGTGTGAACATGAATATGATATTTGTTCTGTATTTGGTTGCTGGTTTGTGCGTAGTAAATAGCACATTTCAAGTTAAATTTCCAATTTTTACTGTACACAATGGCTGTATTTACAAATACTCGAGTTATTTTTTAAAGTGCTCTACGTTTCAATTACAGTCAAAAGTCAACTCATGATATAAATAATATATACACAAATATAAAACGTAGTGGCAAAATTGATTAAATCTTCCAACCACTCATACACTCACAAACTTTTACGAGTCAAAAGAATTCTCTACAGCCTTTTTGAACTCTCTCCCATTTCCAACTAGTCATATTACAAATCCTTGCCGATCGGGCATTCACATATGCATTTGGTAAAATTAAGATCTCTGTACTTTCTCCCCCTGATCTTTCCACATATGAAACAGATTTATTGAATACACATATCCAACGTATATTTACGAGTGGTCTGGACCAGGAATTGAGATGGTACGTGATGTAATGATTAATTCCTGTTCTGCGCATTTTCACTCCATCCATGCACTATCTCGTATTCTTTTAATTGAACCTAATTGATCTTGACGCTAGCCGGAAAATCAATTTCCCTTTCCTTGTGATAAATTTCTGTACAGTTATAAAATTGTCGAATTCCCATACTCAAATTTATTGTTGTTGCCTGTTTCACACTCTAATTTAATCAAGAGGATGAGTGTGAAGCTAAACAGTGATGGTGGAATTGGAAAGTAAATGTGTTGCTCTTGCTGGTAGTAAAATACCAAGTGGTTAGCGAACACAAGTTGGGATGATGAATCAATGAAATGCAACTATGAAAACGGAATTCATCCATTTAATGGCATAAGCTCTGAGTAAAGCGAACGATTTCCACGTAAAATTCTTCTAGGCAGTTTACACTTTATTGCATGAAACTTCGCTTCTCTTATGCCATGTGCATCTTTTCGATACACGAAAGAACAATACTTTCTGAACTGTTCAATTTTTTTTGTTTCATACAAAAACTTTCCTTAGCCATGCAAGGAAATGCAGGGGAAGTTATTTTTACTTAAGAAATAGCTTTACCCTGTGTTGAAATGCGGTAGTAAACCATGTATCTAGAAATTTACCGGAATCTGCATTCCTTCTTTAGATCCAAGAAAAAATTTCTTGTTTGTTTTTGAGTCTCACTGTATGAATACATATGAATGCATATGAGCTTTGTCAATGACCCTATGTGTAAATCTAAAGAAAAATATTTACGATCAATTTATTCCATCGGTTTTGTTTTCTTTCCATATTTACGAGTCAAATAAAAAAGGAAAAACACATCAAACGAATGAGGAGCTGTAAAAGTAGCATAAATATTTTCCGGTGAACGAGGTGCCGAAACTATGTCTCATTCTCACCTTTACGAAATAAAACAAGGAAAATGAATTGGATCGTAAAATACCATGCCTGAGCATTTTTTATCTAAGATGCTACAAATTACGTGAAGAACATACATTTTCTTGCATACAAACATTCAAATGTCATTAAAGTAAGATGGTAGCGTGTAGTATACAGCGCCACGTAAAAATACATAACTAACTTTATATAAAAATAAGCAATACAATATTTTTCCGCAAACATAAATATTTTTCCATGTACACATCTGCTGCATAGTAAAGCTACTGTTTCTCTTAAATATGATACTTTAATTTTTGAGATACTTTATTCCATGTTGAGGTAAACCAATAAAATATGACCGTAAATATTTCGCAAGATGAAGTATGAGCTGGGATTATTAAGTAGGGAAGGCTTTACTCGACTTAACAAAACTAAATTCTGTTTAACTCTAAAAATTCAAACCATCAAACACGCAAAATAAAAAAAATTCCACCATTTCATTTGTATACACATTTTTTATTTAGTAGTTACTTTCACGTTCGCATTTTGAGTAAACATTATATAGTATATGCTGTTGAATGAAATTTCATTTGGAAAGATTGCCAGGTAAGTAAGTGCCTCGAGATTAACCCTTGTGGTAGAAGCAACACTAACTGGAACGCAGAATGTTGCGAAGTAAACAAGAGTTTGATCATTGACAATAATACGTATAACCCAGAGAGTTATCCAATTACAAGATAACATGTTCTTTCATGCTTCAGTAGAAACCATAGATTTCAAGAGATGACAAGATTTTAAAGAATGAACGTGACGTATTTTGCGGAGTCTTTTAATGGAACCAGAATTTATAAAAATATAAAGTAATCATATCTTTAAGGCGTATTCATTACTGACCCCATTTCTTACTCTTCCCTTTGTCTGACTATGATTATTCATTTAAATCCTTAAGGTTTAAAGTTTTATAATGCCAAATTTTTACGGTTACGTGCATGATATCATTATCCATTTGCGTGGTTGAGGTAACAAGTAAGAGTTTCTTGGTTGTGTATGAATAGCATTCCGCTTTGTTAACGGTTGTCGTCAACTGCCACATCGCTACTGGTTCCCATATCACGTAACAATGCATGACAGCTTTATGTGGACATGCATTAAGTTTATAGAAAGAATTCATGTAGTAATATGAAATGAATTACATGATACCCTCCTAATACATGCGTATATATATACGTAACGTGTAACAAGATGAATAATTCCAATTTGAATTCAGTGAAAGAACATTTTGATAAATGTGGCTTTCTCCAACTTTTTCAAAACTTCTCTCCTTTCACATATTACACATTTTATTTCCACTTTCTCCATGAAAGAAAGTCAAAATCAGTTATTGCTATTCAGATTGAAATGAGGTTCATGTAATAGGATCGTGCAAAAAAATGAAATGGAATGTATGCATGGAAAGAAACAAAAAGAAAGATTTGTCATGCTGCTTGCTTGTAACTGCTGGTATTTCCCTAAGAAAAGCCCGTTTATTTTAAATCACAATACCTAGTTTGTAATGAGATCAAATTCTTTTGGGAATTACCGAACATATTTTTCTTTTCAAAAGAATAGTCTTCTTGTCAACTACAATTATGCTAATTTCTGTTTTTGACTTGTACTGCCTCTTTCACTTTTCCCATTCACCTAATTCCTTTTTTAGGGTGGTGAGCCGTAATGGATTTCACATTTTTTGACAAATGGATAGGTATACGGTTTAAAATAATAATACTGTAAATTTTTTTTATCGAGGAGAACTTACAAACGAGCAAGGAAAATCGTTTAGTGTGTCATCGTCATGACAGAATATGTTATCTATGATGGCTTAGTATTCGTCACACCATCTGGTGTCTTATAAATACAAATCGATGGTTGCTGACAATTTTTAAAATTTAAATTTACGGTCTCCCAAAGCCACCGTATCGGGACAATGTGAACTTTACACTTCAAATATTTCATATTAATGCAAAATATGTCTTAGGACGTATATTGCGCAGCATATATGTGTATAAATAATCAGAGCAATTTTTTTCTTCAGTTAATAGAATTATCATGTGCTTCATAAAATGTCATAATGTCAATTTCATCTTTTTATTTTATTCCCTCAGCAACCTAAAAGTTTTCATACTGACCAAAGCTATCAGTTTTGGGACTGGCTGCTACACAGGGAAAATGTTCCTGGTGCTTTAGGAATCCCTGTAAAAATTCATTTCTTCCATCGATTTTACGATCATTTAGGGATTTTTGTTCAACAGGATCGGAGTCATTTTTACGACATTGAAGTACAAGTGTCATGCACACGTAATATTCATATATATACGAATTCCACATACGAGTAAAAGAGAAAACTACATGATACCAGCAATAAAATGAGCATATCTTTCAAGCCAAAGCCAACGAAAAATGTAAACGGTGTGGCATATCCGGACTTTCATATCCGCTCGTATCATAAGAAAATGTATCATTAAAGCCAAGAAGTGGCCATGACATGAAGTAAGGGAAAATCTCATTTTTGTTATTATCCTTAAGACTGTGTTAAGGGAAGAGAGAAAAAAACGAGAAGTAAAACGGACATTTAGCTCAATTGCTCATGCTGACAGGGATCCAGTAAATCCGTTCATTCTCTCTTATGGTTTTGTCACAACAAGCAATTCTGTAGGCGTGATATCCCATTTACAATTGGGGAGAGCGGAGGATAAAATTGAAATCGCCCAAACAAATTCTTCCGGCTCATTTTCAGGAAAACATCTTCATGAAACCATTCCGTATTATTATATTCCTTTATATGTGTTCACCTTCCCCTGTATTTTTTCCATCGTAAGAATTACGTTTTTTAGGTGATCCTAAAACCAGGAAATGTGTGAGCGATAAGATCTTTTTTCACAGAATTCATCCTAAAAAGAATTTCTCACGAAGTTGTATACAAACACAAGAGGGAAAGTGAGAGTAAGACTGCTACTCAATTCTTGTCATTTCGTTCATTCCCTTTTTAAGGTGGTCTTTTGGAGAGAGGAAACTGCACTATTTTGGAAGGGAAGGAGAGAGCACAAAAAAATGAAAAAAGAAGATCCCAGGTCGAACAGAGAATTATAGAATACCAAAAAACTTCACATATAAATTTGAACACAACTACTGCTCCTGTTATATGAATGTTTGTTTAAGTAGCAATAGTTGTCGTACTAGTAGTCGTTGTAGTAGTAATCCAAGAAGAGGGAGAAAAAAATAAGAGAAGAAGAATAAGCAGAGCGACAAATGAAAAATGGACCAAAGGGGCGCAACCCGAAACCCAGGTTGAAAAGCAAAGTTGAAAAATAAAGAGACTCGATCTGTCTCTTTCTCCAGAGTACAACTATTGGGAAGAAAAATAAACCAAAAAACGGAGATGGAGAAGCTCGTGACACTTTTTAAAAACGGGGAAGCCCAATTGTATAAAAGGAAGAAGAGAGTGAGAGAGAATCGTTTGTTCGGCACTTTTTTTCTGGAAAGCTATGAAAAACTGTGAGTTGGAACCATTTTACACAGGTTGCTTTATACTAGATTTAAGTTTTGGTAAAGAGAGAAAGATGAAATAGAAGATGGCTACGAAAACGATGAAAAAACAGCATTTTTTTGCTTTTTCTTGTTATATATAGTAGAAAAGNTTTTTTTTTGCTTTTTCTTGTTATATATAGTAGAAAAGGTATGGGACTGTATGTATGATGGGATTTCCATTAGGCTCAACTTTCCATCTAAAGCTCTCAGGTCTCTGACAACTTTGGAATAATATATCTAGTTAAAACACCGATGATAGCACCTTTATTCTAGGAGCATCATATATGTACATACATGTATATCTAAGTGCAATATAAGTCTGGCGAAAGTACTTGCAATATTATCAGCAATCTCATACTACAACTCAGATATCAAACTTACCTCATCATTGATTCTTTATTCCTCACCTTTTTCTTCATTTGTAGTACTTGCCAGTAAGCATCTTTTTTCTTATGTGTATTAGTGTTATAACTCAAGATTTACTGAGTAAATGGATGGGGTTATAGGAACTATTGTGAGTATTTGCCAACTCACACATAGACAATCACATTAAAAGTCTAATCCTACAAGTACACACGCACACATGCACATCCACTAACTCATCCTTCCAAGCCGTGTATACATATATGTTATGTGAAGTTTGTCAAAAAGATTCCACATCTTATACGCTCTCCCTTTGTTGTAAGCTAGGTTTCACTAATAATCCAAATCTTTGTCTTTCCCTTCCCCTACATGGATGTATAATTCAGATGAAGAAAGTTCTAAAGTCGGACTGTGACTAGCGGAAAAAGTAAATAGAAAGCAAACATGAGACAAAAAGGGGAAGATGAGATTCAATTCTCTTTTTTCTGATCACGAATACTACTAAAATGAAGTTTCTACCCTTCCATTTCCCGATGTTAGCATTGAATGAAAATTGTGACTGAATTTCTTCACTTATCGACCTACTACTTCTTATAAAAATTAAGATACTCCGCGTTTAGTTACAGCAAGCTACTTAAGTTTCCCTACAAGTCTCCTTGTCTCACTTTAATTTCTACGCTATATCATCATAGAATGTAAGTATGCTACTAATATTCTTGTTTTCTAAGCTCCCCACTGTGACTTTCCTTCTGTTTGTTTCGAATACAGAAGTAAAGTCAGATACTATTGGAACGGCAAAGGTTACAGTTAATTTGTTGTTGGGTAAGCAATTGGCTAATGGTAAACGGAAGTTGTTAACGATACGCAAGCCCTTTTTGACGCATAACTCGCATGATATTACATATTATTTGCATCTCCTCGTAAAACTATACTTTCTCGTTAAGAACAGGAATTACCTTGTGTGTTAAGAGGCATTTACGATATTTATTATGGTTACATTTAGCACTTAAATGTGGGTATTAATCTGATATCATGTAACTTCAACCGCATAAAATTACAGTTATAAACATGAACTCCCGTGTTGCATGGTTTCAAGGAGAAGAAGCAGATGACGACATCAGATTACAATTTAAGATGGACTGTAATTTTCTAGTGAAATCGTGTTTAAATGCAATTCATAATATGTACTATTTATAAAAAGTTTGCTTATTGACTGACTACCTTCTGTAGAACGGTTTGTCCTTATAAATATATTAAAAAACGAAAAGGAACTATGTTGGCAACTGAATGGATGTATTCCATAATGTATGGCGTGAACCAATGCAAATGTTCGGTGTCTGCTCTACAATCGTAGATGACAATTTTAAATTAAGAATTTTTCACAATATGGAGATCCACGTAAAGTGTAAGCCTAACTTAAGTGTAAGTACATATTGGCTTAATGATACAAAAGAATATCTCAAATATACAGACCTATACTTTCCTCCCTATATCAGATTTATCAACGGGAGAAGGCGCAAAAACAGAACTACTACATGGTGGGTAAGCCCATGTAATTTGGAATCCACACATCCCCAGCATGATTGCCCAACGGAATGGCTTAAGAGTAAGTGATGGAAAGGAAAAACATAAAATGTATTTGAACAAGTAAAAGGATGACCCCCCATGTGAGTCATTCACTAAAGCGACCCATTTGTCAGGCTGAGAAAAATATACACTCTTGAAGACTTTGACCATATCGTTCGTCTTTATTCCTTTCTTACTGAAATGTTACTTGAGGCTTCCAACATCCATATGTGTGTGTGTGTTGCAAGGCAACAAGAGAAAATTTTTCTTAGATGTGTTTCACTCAAGAAGTCAGAGGACATGGCCTTCTACGCTATTATTATTACTTGTTATATAAAATGAAAGCATTCATCTTGGAATGAGCTGGAAAAAGGGAAAAGTAAATAATATGCTTTATGAGAACATAAAACGCATGCATCATTTTCCAACTAATGAGAGTGCTACTATGACTGTAATAACATTAGACCAACAAAACAGAAAAGTAGCTCTACCATCAACTCATTTGAGGGGAAAGATATCACATTTCATAAGTAGATTCAACTCCTTTCTAAAACAAAAATGAAAGAATACACTGTACCAAAGTTAAAATACGTGTCTAAAAGTAAAATGAAAAATTAAAAATACCCTGGCCAGTAAAGGTTGCTTGTGGATTTGCTACCAATTTAAAAAAAAAACTTTTTTAGCTTTCACTACCCACACAAAGTATTTTTTTGTAGCGTTGTAATATTTACGATATAAACATTATATGCATCAAGTGGCCATGCTCATTTTAGGAAATGCTCACAGTGGTAACATATTTTTTACTCTGTTTTGACAGGCTATTTTGGTACTTGGAATGAGCTTCACTTCCTATTTTTGGAAGGAGAAAGGCTAAGGCATTTCATATAAATAACCCTCAACGTTCCAAATTAATTTTTTTTGCAAGCCACCCAGCAGCAAACCAAAAAAGAAATGCATGGTTTAACTTATGTTCAGTTGTACATATTATATTATGTTTCGTGGGAAAGCATGTAGCTGGGAATTGGTAGCATTTAATATTATTGTTGCGATTGCATGTCACATTTACGTACTTTGTACTTTGTTTAACAGTTTTTTGTTTGGAAGCATCCCATATCTTCACACAATATATTTCGTCAGTGAGTATTTTAAGGAAAAATATGTTTCGAATTTTTCGTCATGTTAAAAAGGAAGTGTGAAAACTTTTCCTGTGTGAAAAACTATACTCAAAGCAAATTGAAGTTGAGATAATTTTTTATCGTGGTTGGAGAAGCAAGATCAAGTATCTCCTTCAAGTTGAAAACATATTCTGGGTAGACATTAAACATGGTAGCAGCAGCTGCTGTAGTCTTTGTTTACTTTAAAATTCTTCTTTGTTTTGGTTCAAATTTATTCTAGAGGTACCACCACCAAAATTTGTGAAGT
Source organism: Orchesellides sinensis (assembly GCA_027744375.1). NCBI lineage: Eukaryota > Metazoa > Arthropoda > Collembola > Entomobryomorpha > Orchesellidae > Orchesellides > Orchesellides sinensis. The sequence continues at coordinate 31,951 of JAHZNG010003540.1, forward strand.
TTTCCCAAGGAAATTTATTCCATTAGTTAATTCTATAGTGTAAAACTATTTGTGTTGGTGTATACATGTGGTATTTTTAAACTGCCTTGCTGTCCCAGCTAATTCATGAGATAAATATTGGTTCATCGGTACTCTCAAAGTGTGTGGGGGAAATGGCAGAAAGTCGCCATGCGTTTTGGTACATTTTGGTAAATGAAATGCATATGACTTTCTAACATACAACACAGTGCCATCTGCATCCAGGTAATTTTATTGTTGGCGTCTTCTTTGGTTTCAAAATCTCATATTGCTATATTATTCTTTTTCATAGGATGTATGTCAGCATATCCCCAACACCTACAAAAGAACTGCTTTGTCTATTCGCAAACAATCTTTCTCCAACTATAATTATCAAAACGTCGCACATTAATAAGTACGAATTTTGCAAATAAACCCACCTTAATTAAAAATTTAACCTTAGAGCAAAAATATAAGATGCATCAGTAGTAACCCTTTTAAAACCAAAAGAAGTTATGACCTTTGGGCAAAACACTCTTCTTTAGCTTTGTTTTCGTCTCTTCACTGACTCCCCTACCAATACCACTCTGCCAGACAGAATGGCATGCAGACTCGCACTTTGTTCTTGTTTTTTTTCTGTTGGAAAGCGAACCTATAAGCTTTTGACTTCCACTTGATTCTAATATGACACCACATGCTTGCATGCAAGAAGCAGAAAAACATTAATAGTCTGTCTTTCATGCGTTTTGCTCAGGCAGCAGCAGCCTTTCGCCAATAATTCATATGCAGTACAGAGCACCCATGTAAGTTCACCCAGTTCACCAGTCTTGTCCCATCCTTTCATCGTTTACTTTTAACTCTTCTTATATAATTTGTGCATGCATGTGTATACCCAAGATGACAGCAGAAGGCGAGGAGAAAACACTTTGAAAAGTTTTTTCTTCCTCCTCTTCATTTTTTGGTTTGTTGTAACTAAAGACGAGAGTCAAGTATTTAGTTTGTGTAAAATCCCATCCCAGTTGAAAAATCTTTTAGCAGTTTCCCAGCCAAAAAGTGAAAATATGAGGAAATCACTTGGGTCAAATGAGGGAAAAACATGCCAGACTCGTTTACTCTTCTTTATATTACTGCATCACTCATAAAGAGTGAAAGTGCAAGTGGTTTCCCTTCTGAATCTCTCAGTGGCCTTCATGGTGTCTGGTGCATTTTAAAATGTAAAGAGGCCCAAATAAACTATGCACACTGGGTGTTCTAACACTGTTTACTGTTTTTCATTTAAACAATGTACTCAACATGTATAATATTACGATACCCTCTAAGTTTACAAAATATGTAGCTTTCTCTCTCTCTTCTGCATAATATGCAATATTTGACCGTGTTTGTGTGAGACTTTTCACAGCTCTTGACTCTATTTAGGTATGTGTGTATGTGCGTACACATGTTGATGTATATGCAAGACCAGGGAAGCAAAACTTCCTAATGAGCTTTTGGTGTGAAAGGATTATTTGCCTAGAAAGTGCACCATTCCGTTCATTCCCTGCTCGAAAACTGGTGTTCCAAACATGTTTGTTTTTTTTTCTTTCACTCCCTTCCTTTGCTTTTAGACTCGTTTGAAACTTTAGTTTTTGTGCGTTCCTTCATTTTTCTCTTTGCTTTGACTACTCGTTTTCTCTAAAAGATCATGTTTATGAGTCTAATGGGGGAAATTTTCATGATGAAGTGGCGTTCATGGAATGTTAATACTTCTTTACTTGTGCAAAGTTTGGTTTCATGGTAGTGGTGGTGTATTGTAATGGATAAGGTGCATATAATATACCTTTACTTATGTATTTGTATATCGCAAGCAAGTAATAAGAGTAATGTTGTGGAACATGAGAGTGCAGTTCATGGATAGAAATAATTCAGATCACTAATATGCACCAACTCATCTCAAAGCAGCTGAGGTTGAATATCATATAATAAAAGTGCCCACCCAAAGATCGTTAACTTGAATACAATTTTTTCCATTTAGGGTTGAATTCATGAAATAGGATGAAAGTTAATGCAACAAATTGATGCCTCTGGGTGAAAAGCAATTTGATGTAAAGGATGAGAGCATCAACATAACCGATTGTTAACTAAGTAGGGGCAAAGGCTAACGTCTCTCAAGATAGCTTAAGAGATAAGTGGAATTTCTGTGGTAGTTGTTGGAATCAACGATACTGTTGTGAATAATTGACCTTATTTAAATTTCATGCAGTGTAAAAACAAACCAGACATGAGTAGGATCTAGTCAAGTTTAAGATTCTTGTAAAAAGAGCTCAAGTAGATGGACACCTGCTTGCTGATTTCCATGGGTTAACACAGATTTTTTATGACAACTTAAGGGACTTTGTTAAGCAGGAAAAAGTTTTACATTGCTAAAAAGTAAAATGTGGGCGAATCTTTTATGTGTCCCATTAATTGGTAATAAGCCCAGTTCAGCAACATATTCCAGATACTAAATATTTACAGTACGGAAAATCAATTAAGGTTCGATGTACTCAATTGCAGGAATTCTAATAAGCTTTTACGAATTATTTATAAAAATTTCCATATATATCAAATGCGGTCTTGTCTGAGCAGAATTTGTATGTATAAATAGATAAGTATCTCAGCAAAAGTATCTTTTAAAAAGTCTCTAGTAAA
>JAHZNG010003541.1:0-16507 GCA_027744375.1 Orchesellides sinensis
ATTAAAATTGTGAATGTAAAATGATAAAACGGTTAACAAGCGTATTATTGATAGACTTTGCCAGACACAAGGCAACAATGCATATGAAAACTTTTACAGGCGGTTTCTACTGCTCAATAAAATGTTCAACGAGTTTCACGTGGGCGTACTATTCGTAACACTAGCGGTCACGACGCTGGTACAGAGTACAGACGGGTATATATCATATGTGCTGCTGACGGAGGGGACAACGTGAACATCATCCTCAGTTCCAGATCCCGATTCTCTCCCAGTATTACTTGTAGTATGGATGCTGTTAACAGTACTGTGCAGCATCTCAATAATAATTCAGACATTTGGTCGGGCTGGTAAAATCTTTGATGCATCACAAATGGCAATAAATAATGCAAAATCAAACAAAAGCAAGGCTAATTAGATGTAGGTTATATAATCTTTAGTCTTTGTGTTGTTGTTGTTGTTTATAATTTTTTGTGTTGTTCGTGTTCATTAAGTTAAGGAACGCTACAATACAGCTAACATTAGCATTTATGTAGTATGGTGTTAGACGTTGAAATCCCTAATAAACCCCTAACTTTTCACTTGGATTATCCCATCCGTCGACATAGATTTGTCAAGTACGTTCGTTATCCCAGCCAAATCCAATTCTAACACGTATTTCACCATGAATATGCCTAGTCCCACGATGAGAAGCACAACTCCTGTGGAAAGAAGGGCCCATTTAGCCAGCCCAACGGTTTGCAATGGATTCAGCAGCTTGGCTTTTAGATTATCCAGTAAAACGTCATCTAGTTCGGCACTCTAAAAATCCAAAACAAAATTTATAAACATAATCTTCTAAAAAAAGGAGTAAATTTATAAACAAGGTACTTACTTCATCTGCCCACAGAATAGGAAATAGGACGACGCTCTGAGTCAAGTTCTGCAAAGCTTTCACCGATGGACGATGTCTTACTTCCAAATTCATTTGGATTCTCTTGTGGGCTTGCAAAATCATACCAGTCATCTAGTGAATAAATCAACTATTTTTTACTTTTAAGCCTAAAAATTGACTATAACATTAAATAACAAGTCATACTGGCTCAATGTCTAAAAACGTCCTATGCTTCTCCACATCCGGACTCGGCAAACCGGAAGCGGCCCAGTATCTAGTGTCGGTGTTGAGGAAATACGGTTGGGAAGTAAAAACTGGGGCTATGTGAAACACACTAATTTTTAACATGCTTAAAAAAGACATTTATTTAAAATAATCCCATTTGCATAACCAATCCCATGTTTACCATGTGTACAACTCTCCAAAGATAAAACGCCGGATAGCGGGCAATCCTGTAAATTTTCCTCCAAGCAAAAACACTGATTTTCCTCCCGAATCCGAGGGTCTTCAAAAAGCCATTTTGGACCTGTAAAGCGATATCCCGGAACACCCTTAAACTCCACGTCTTTTTCATACACGGCTGTAATAGACCGGCATATTTCTGGACTGAATGCTTCCAACTGAGTCTCTCTTGTAATAAATGGAGGGAATATACTCCCATCTGTCCCCTTTACTTTATCACAGTCGCTGAGTGGCTGCCAAAATTGGAGGTCTGACTTGTTATCCCATGTTTTCACACGACCAAAATCTACAGGGCTGTTGTAACCTGTAAATACTTCCCATTCTTCAGATTCCGTCCCATTTTTCTACAAAAAATTCATAAAGTTTATTATTACATTAAAACATTATTAATAATTATTTCAAGGCAAACCTACTCCTTTGTAAAGACCAAATCGTCCTTCGGAAAATTTCTCTCTTGGTAGATTTCTTCCTAAAATGCTTTTTGTGTATTTTTTCACGTCAAATCCATCAAATAGAAGGTCCCCCACGCGCACCCCTCTTTTAATAAGAGTCTCCCCCTTTAAAATAACGTTGCCCAGCAAGGATAATACAAAGTCAAGCGAGTCATTTGTCAGCAGCTTTTCAGCTCCGTTGAGAATTCCCTTTTAATTAAAACGTCACCATAATTTATAGACAATTAAATAATGGGGTGAAGCGAGAATACTTTCGAACGGTATACTTCATACCAAAAATGGAATGTTGGGAATGTTAACCAAGTCCTCCTCTGAATTCTGACCGGAACGAGCTTGGTCAAAATAGTAGGCTCTCACCTCACGGTATTTCACCGTGTTTAATCCATCGTTTCCTTGTCTGATGTCAACTTTCTCTCGAGTTTGCCTGATGTTTGGAAGAGAAAGCAATCTCAAGTGGACATTTGGGGCAATGAGCGACTTTTAAAAGCCTAAAGAGCATTTATGAATGGCCTACCTGTAGGTGTAGGGACCTTTCTCCTCAAATATTGGCGTCATTCCATTCTCAACCTCGTCCGGGTTGGTCACGTTGTGAATATAAAAGGTGAGATAGATTGGGATTGGCGTCTTTGTCCATTTGCTCCACGTTTCTGAACCCTCCACTAGTCTGACTTGCTGCAAGATACACATGGCATGGGTTAGATATTTCAATGCAATTTTTTAATTGACGTTTTTTACTTATCAAAATTCATATAAACTTGCTTTTACTATTTGGTCTTGAATGACCATAGGGAAGATAACCCATCCGATAAGGACAGATAAGAAAATGAGGAGTAAACCTGGGGAAACGAGAACTGTCCCATTCAAAAAGATATTCATATTTAAACTTCCAAGTGCTTAAAATTCAGGTTTTTTATAAGATTTCAAAACAAACAAAAATTGTTGTCGCTTATTTCCTCTCTACATATAATTTTATCCGTAACATTGAAAATCCTCCCGTCTACTGTTCCAACAACCACAAAGTTTTTACTCTACTTACTTTCCCACTTCAATTAATTAAAAGGTTATATGCGTACTCTTATTACAAAGAAATAATGTTTTAATTAATGAACCGACCGACTAACACACACATTAGACATTATGCTTACTTTCATCTCAGCCCAAATGTCTATAAAACAGTCACCAACGCATTCTTAACAAAGTCCTATGTCAAGCGGAAACAATAAAAATGGATATTTCTCCGCTTAATTAAACCTCCTTCCTCCACTGATGCGCAGTCATAAAAAATGCTTTCTAAATAGTTGAGACACCGTCATAAAATCATATTGATCGAAGAGTTATGCTCAACTCATAATTTATTTTGAAATAAGAACACAGCACCCAATTTCTAAGTAAAAATTTCTGTCTTTTACTTTTTATATTGATTACATTAAAACTTATACTTTATCCACTAAAATATTATCTTCCAGTGCAGCTAGTTTCTAATACGTCTTACAAGATGTACGTAACTTTATCTGCAACATCACGTTTCCTCTTGAATGAAAGCAAGTGAGGAGGAGGAGTAGACAGAAAATGTAGTGTATGAATAGGGAAAATGTTTTCCATTGGATATTGCTCTTCAATTGGGCATATAATCTTACAAGAAATTTATTAATAAACATTCCGCGTCACGATTGTCGTTTGCAATGACGTGCAAAAAAAAGCATTGTAAAAAAGTTAATTTTAGCTAAGCATTACTTTGAGTATTATTAGATTAATGCCCATATGCGCAATCAGAAAACTTCTGAGGAAAGGGTGAGATCGACCTTACTTACCCTATCTCAATGTATGGGTAGCCTTAGCAACTGAGGTCGACCTCATCCTTTCCTCAGAAATTTTCTGATTGCGCATATGGGCATAAACATCTTCCTGGTCCTGGTTTTAGTATCGTCATCAGCCAAGCTAATTAGATGCCAAAAATAAACTTGTGTATGTAGTTTGTTGAGAAGTCGAAAAATTTAATGAAAATATATCCCTCCCTAATATTTACCCATTTATACGATTATTTAAAAATGGCATATTAAAGCAAATAACACAGTTTAAATAAAATTAAAATCCATAAAATTCTTTTCTTTAGCTTACAATTTAGCTAAATGAATGCAACACTTTGGTGTAGGTATTTTGCATTAGAATTTGCGCGGAAAACAAAGCGTTTAACACAGCAAGATGCAAAGCAACAAGCCAGGCACTAACTAAGCACATAGACAAAATGTCATTTAGTGTCATGTCATGTCATTCATACTTCATGGAATCCGGACCAAAAGACCAAGCTCGAGATTGATATCATGTGAAATGGAGCAAGGGAAGAAATAGAACCTTCAGCGTCTTCTGGAACAGTTAGGGAATGGAAACTTCCACTTGTTTGGAGTTACCATTCTTCTTTGTTTGGAATCCTTAGAGAACCTAGTAGTCCAGTCCTACTCCTACGCTTTTCTTACTCAATTTCTTGCCATTAGACCAGATGAAGTGACCTAGATTTACTGACTCCCATGGCCTATGTATTGATCCAAAACTGAGCTTCCAACCCTCAAGGCATTTCCAATATCAGGAACCTTCAGGGACGTAAACAACATGATGTGGCTACAAAGATTTTACAGGGAAGTTAGAAAAGTTTTGGCTTAGCAATGTTTCAAATGTGTTTCTGATCACAATTATCATTAGTTACTTTTGTATAATCTGTGTTCTGAGTTAAAGCTGACTGGAAAGCTTTTTTCTTTTAATTAAATATCTTCTCATATTTGTGAAGTATCATTATGTACTTGTTTTGTTTTTGATGCAGAAAAAATGGAATTTGTTTTTATTTATCAAAAATGAAAAACAGATGCTTATGTGCTAAATAAACTGAAGAAAACGTAATTATAATTATCAGCTCTAAATAATCATCAAAGCAAATAGGTATGGTTAGCGAAACAAAACTAAAAATTTCTGGAATTTCAATTTAGTATCAACAACTGTATTTTTATATCCGCATAGGCATAAAATATATATGTAAGAACTTAATTCACTCAATGCAGTATGCCGTTGAATTACAATTTACAATGCAATGGATGGATGTTATAATATAAAGGTACTAAAGCTGTTGTCATCTGCTCCTAGTGTCCCCGTCTAAAATAAGTAGACTTTAAAAGGCTTACAAGACAAGGTACTTTTCCGTTGGGGGTTTTAAAAGGATTTAATTCATGCCAGTATTCTGTTTGATTTCCAAGAATAAACATTTTCATACGACAAACAATACCAATGACCGCAGCTTACTTCATATAAAAATAGTCTCTCCTGTTTTAAGCCAGACGAAGTCCAATAAAAGTACTCGAAAAAAGGAGTAGTACCTATGAACAGTTTAGCCTATGCTGAACGTATGGGTTCTGAGTAACACAAAAAAGCCGTTCACGTATGTCACAACCAAAAATAATTTTTTAATCCTTTTTCTCTTTAGGTCAATCCAAGCAGAGACAGTAAAGGGCTATAATTTCTTAACCGAAAATACTCTGGCATGAATGCATTCATTCATTTCATGAATATTTTTTCACTCTTCTGCATACCTAAAGAAACTTATTCACAGTGTTAACGGCAGCTCTTTATATCCCCCAAGGGTTTTCGAGTATAAAAGGGCAAGGTTACTCCTCAAAAGTCATCCAGTCATTTCAATTCACTTGAACAAGCAACAACTCACTCTGTCACTTCAAATCCTTCTCAAGTCAACCCGACTCTGCCAAAATGAGCACCTACGCTGTCATTTTTGCTGCCATCATCATCGCCGTCCAGGGTAAGTTCCGAAATTCTCTCTCTCTCCAAATTGAATTCTGATTTCCCTTTAATTTTTGTGGTTAGCATAATGACTAATATATTCTTTGTCTACTTTTATGTATTTTTATAGGAGCCCCTGCACCCCAAACGGTTGAAATTGATCTTACTGCTGATGGAGCTGCTGTTGGTGTTGATGGAGTTGCTGACGCCTCCCAAGCATTAACTGTCCTTGCTTCTGGTTCACTGGCCAACCCTGCTGATATCGTCGTTGGAGCTGGAACTGGTGCTGGCGTCCTTCAAGACATTAACATTGTTCAACTTGCCGATGCCCTTGTCGGAGTGCCGTCCACTACTACTACCAACCTTGTTTCCGCTTCTAACTCGGCTGTGAGTGGAGATCATCTTGATACTTTGGTCCACGCTGCAAACCAGGCTAGTGTCCAAAATGCAGGAGCTTCTAACAGTGGCGGTGCCGGGGCTGTTGCTGCCAACGCTGCAACACACAACCAGGTCAACCAGTAAAGCCACTTCTCAACCGGGCCCATCGTAGGAAACAATCAAATAGCCATTTTATATTTATGTTATTTATTCCACAAGAGTTTAACAAATAAAAATGTTTTTATAAATATTTATTTCTCCAAGATATATATGAATTCAAGACACTTACTCACACAAATCATTCTCACGTCTTATTCCAACTTAAACAACATCCTCCTCACAGTCTCATCTTGTTAATTGACTCTCCTACAAATTGCCAAACCATATTCCTCATATTCCCGGGCGACTCTTCCAAATTCACTACGGAAAGCTTTGTAACTAATTCAAAACAATCCAATATATAACGCAACTTTATCGCATGGCATACTACCTCCGAAATCCTTTCTTTATCATAACCAGTGAAGCAAGTTTAAAACTAATTCCAACAAATAAAAACCCGAGACAGAGATGGAAATTGAACCCATGACTCTCACAACTACAATAACGGACGTCCGTTAACACTTCAACCACTACGAGTGTGCCATCGCATTACAATGGTCCAATGCAATAACTGTATTTTACATAGTAACTAAGATATCAGTAAACTTTTATCAAATTCGCCCTAAAATTCTAGAAATTAAGTAATTTTTAGACTAATCTCTGTAAATTAAAAATGATTAATTAAAAAAGTTAAAAATATTACAAACTTTTGTTAAAAAACTGAGAAAAAACAAGATGAACAACGCCACACCGCCCATCTTTAATCTCCCCGTAAGCAATGACGACTACGCTACAGGAGGATCCTCAAGTGGGAGTATCCTCAATGAAATCTCCAATCCCCTCAGCTCAGTCGCCCGGCTTCAGGGAAAAATACAAAAGTCTTCTGTAAACGGCCACCTCTCAATAGCCACGCTTCTCGCAAACTCATTTAACCAACCTGGATTTCCCCGAAGCTCTTTTGCAATAATCCAGTCGAGCCAGATGGGATTGACATTCTCCCAGTTTGACCTGATGTCCCGACGCGTGGCGATCATCCTCTCATCCATTGCAGTGCTTCCGGGGTCGGAGCATTTGGTGCAGTCCAATAGTGATGGGGATTCTGTGATTATGTTCATTATTGAGGAGGGGTACGTGGATGAGCAGCTAATTGTTTTTATCTACTCTGTTCTTCGACTTGGAGCAACTTACATGATGGTCAATAAGGAGGAGCTTGCTGCAGACATAAAAGCTTGGAGGGAACTCATGTCGCTTATCGAGCCAATTATGGTGATCACGCTTACAAATCCGGAGGATCTTCCTGTGAGCATTAGGGCTGAGTTGAACATCGTCTCCAGAGATGGCTTCCAAGATTTTGAAGAGGAGGAGGAGCTGAGAATGAGAAACGAGAACAAAAATAATAACACTGTGAATAGTGACGAGGAGGATGAAAATAAAAGTGGGAGGGCATCAGCCATGTCATCGGAGAATCCATACGCTTCCGCTGCTACAATGATCAAGAAGATGAGAAACTCCCTGCTTATCTTACAGTCATCTACGTATCAACCTACCGCAGTGTCATCCAAGGTTATCTGGGAGCTGGCGGTGGACATGAAGCTAAGTGATTCAGATATATACTGTCCTGTTCCCCATTTTAAGTCGGATATCCCTCAGGGTCAACGGACAGCTTTTATTTTCAAATGTGACAACTCAACCACGCTTGGGAAATCTCAGTGGTGTCGCATGGGTCATCGTACACTACGAAATAGGATTGCTTGGGAGAGGCAGGAGTTTCCAATGATGATGGGGAAGGGTTCTAAAGAAAAATGCTGTCTTACTTTCCCCCTTGATGACCCTCGCTCACTTGTGCAAATATTTGGAAGCTTTATTCATGGAAAGCCGTTGGTCATTGGGGATTTGTTTGAGCCGAGTGGGGAGGAGCTACTTAGGAGGCTTGGGAAGGAGAAGCATATTAGAAGGTTGGAGCTTACTCCAAGACGACTTCAGTTGCTATTAGACACTGCTGTTTTCTCCGGGATGGAGTCGCATCTCTGGAATATCAAGACTTGGTTTGTTTCGGGGGAGAGTTTCCCACCCTCACTTGGGAAACAGTTTTTTATTGTGGTTCCTCCAACGGACACCTTTCTCATTCCAATGTATGGGAAACCGGAAGTTTGCTGGTGTGCTTCGTGGAACATGTTTACGGATGCGGTGGATGTTGGAAAATATACTGTGGATAAGGGACTGCGGCTGTTGATGGGGATTCCAATGCAAAACACAAATATTTTCATTGTGGACGATAGGAAATCCAAGTTTTGTGGAGCGGGGCAGAAAGGCGAGATTTGTGTGACTGGATGTACGGTTCCATCGAATGGATACTGTGGAGCACCATTTGCATTTTTTAGGACGGTCTAGCATGATTTTCCCTACTGGAGACATGGGAAGGATTTTCATCGACAAGTTTGGTGACCGCCATTTAGTCATTGAATCCCCCACAAGTTCCAGAGTCTTACTCAACGGGAAACTGATCGACTTGGGGGAGCTCACCCGTCAAGTTAAGCAGGATGCGGCAGTGGTCCAAGATGCCTTTGCCTTTGTGTGTCGCCGAGGGAGGGACGAGCCAGCTATTGTAGTTGCAGTCTCTATGAGAGATATGAAGAGATTGGATAATTTCCAAGATAAAATTTTTAAGATGGAGCCATCAGTTTCCAGCTGCTTCCCTATGGACAGGATTCCTATTTTGCCGGATGGCCAAGTGAATCTAAAGGATGTGCGGGCAGCCTACTTTAAATACTTAGGACGATGTACACAGCGACAGTGGGGTGGTTTGATTGAAACTGGGCCAGGGTCAGTAAAGGGAAAGTCGTCGAAGAAGATGCCGCCCGCTGCGGATGCATACGCCAAAAACGTGCAGATTGTGTGTAAAGCTGTGGCCTTCAGTTTGGGACGCCCGGTAGCGGAAATTATTGAGAGGAACTATTTCTACAAGGGATTTTGGGAGTGTGGGGGGAAGCCGCTGAGGGCCATTGTTGCAGTGAAGTCTTGCCTTTGTCAGGGACGCCAAATTTGTAAGTGGTGCTATTTTTAAACATCTTAAAAACGGAAATTTTAATATGTACTTAATATTTTTAAGCTGTGGAAGACTTTGGAATGGCAAATAAAATCTCGGACCTTGTCACAAGGCTTGGTTTGGCGGAAAAGGATGAACTCAAATGGAGTCAGGGGGTATTCATGGCCAAGCGGTCGTTTGCTTATCAAAAGCTGACTAAGAATGAGCGGAAGGAACTTCATGAGTAAAATAACGATTTTAGAGTTCATCTTTAAAATCTATTAAAAATTAATTTAATTTTAATTTTAACAGCATTTTGATCTCAAACGTATCTCAAGTCATGGATCCCAACGCTAACGACCAAGTCTCAGTAGACAAGTATGGGGCTGGGTTACTAGACGTGTTTGATAACCCTTTCAGGTACATGCAATCATATAAAATAGCTTTTTAAAAGTAGTTTGCGCGAGATTCAATTTGCTCACTTTCCTTATATCATTTGTCCAGTGTGGTAGCTACGCGAGCAGAAACTAAAGAGGTAATTGGAGTAGCTTTGAATTACAAAGGAACCATCAAATCCCATTTTATTCCAGTCCGCCTTCAGGAGGGTACTGACTTGTTCAACGGACTCCTCCAGTCTTGCAAGCACCTCATCAAAAACATTGAAACCAAACAGATAGCCAAATCATACCTGATCTCTTTGAAATCTTCAGCGTTAAGTCCAACAGAGATTGTGATGGTCACAAGGGACTTGATAGAGGAAAGCGTTAGGACCGCAAAGGAAGCTAATCTTAAGGTTTATCTTGTGTGCAGTGTAGATCCACTTGTCCAGGTACATAAAACCTATAAAAAACAACATCTCCTGACTTGAAAAAAATAGTAAACAATGAGCTTGTTGTGACTTTGCAGGAGATTTGTTGCAGTCTGTTGGGATTTGAAACATTGATTGAGATCCAGTGCAACCTTTACAAAAATAAGAAGATGCAAAAGCCCTTCATTCACTTGGATGACCATCATCTTGCTGGAGTCTACATCAAAAGGCTTTAAAAGGATATGACCATTTAACTGTGAATATTATTTTCTACAAAAAAGTTAATTTTGTAACAAAAGTCAAAATAAAACCGACGGATATTTTTGATTTATTCGATTTAAACAATTTTTATTTCTTTTTACGCTCCACCACTTTCGGCAACAAAATCTGATCTTTCTGCTCTTGCGGACGGACATACGGTTCCGCAAGGTTGGCAGCACCAGTAATTAAATTGTTGGTACATAAAGCCAACCTTGTAATTGATTTCTCCATTCCAAACCCACCAAAAATAAATTTGTAGGCTGCTTCATACTTGCCCGGGTTATTCCTTAAAAACAAACATTAATATGCAAATATCAAAAAGGCTATTAGGCTATGTTTTTATTTTAGAATATTACCAACCATTGTTCCATAATTGGTAAAAAGAAGAGTTCATGATATCTATTTAGAAATCTCGGAAGAAAGTTAACATCATGATCAAGCGCCGCGTAGCAAACACCCGCAACCAAGTTAGCCATTAGCCAGTTGATTTCCATTACGTAGTCCAAATCCTTCTTAATTTCCAAATTAGGCTCGAATTTCTCCCGCATATCTTTCAAATCATTGTACGAGTTTACTTGATCAATGGTAACCTAAAAAATGTTATAATTAAATTATACAATAAGGTCATTGCTTTTTATGCACTCATTTAACGTATGTGTCATACGTACTTGAGTAACACTCTCCAAAATGCTCGCCGTAGCACTTTTAGCATGGCACATATCCATATCATGCATTAATTCCCTCCACTCCGTGTCCGAAATGCTCGTATTCAAAAACTTTCCACTTTCCCACACCTTATCCAAGTGCATCATATACATAGCCGCCCAAATCTGCATAAACTCCAAATCCGCCACTTCATCCGGACACAACGTGATGAACAACATGAAGGCAGTGTCAAACAACTCCATTTTCCATATATTCTTCCTATTCTTAATTCCTTTCAACCACTTCCCTGACGCTAGGGTTCCATTCAGTCGCGCCTCCATAATTTTTGTCATTTCTTCATCAAACTCGGCGTCAACTATATATCCTTCTTCTTGTGTCAAATTACACCGCTTAGTGTAAGCCTCTGTCTCCGTTTCATTCGGAGGAGCTACTCCGCTAGCTATAAAACACATACAATATCTTAAAATCAAAAATGTCAATAGGAATATCGAACCGGTGACCCCAACCTCCAATAAAAGTTAATAACTTACGCCACGCTGGATTAATTGACGCCAGCTTGGTACCAACGTCGACGCACTCCTTAAGCTTGATAGTCCTGCTTGTATCGTTTTTAAAACCGCGACACTTTGGTCTGACATAGTGGACCCTCCCATTTTTGAATGTCGTCTTGTCCACAATATTGGAAAGGAAGCAGATTGGGAAAGCCATTGTGGCCACATCTCTATCACGGATAAAACAATAATCTTTGCCATCGCCCATCCCCACAGTCCAAGCCTGTTTTCCGTACAGGATCATTGAGCCAAGGTTGCCCATCTGGAGATTAGTATGAGTGTCGGCGACGCTTGCTAGTGTTGCCGGACCTCCAAAATTTGGTTCGGAAAATAGGGAAATGGTAGCCGAATGGGAGTCGGATGCCCTGGAGATCATCTGGATTGAGCCGACTTTTGGCATCTTAACCAAAATATAAATTTTTTAAAAGCATTTTCTTGAATATTAATTTTTTTTGTAAAAATTAGCATTATATGCGTACATCGTCTATTGGATGACATATTAGCTTAGGATAGGCTGAAACAAATGTGACCGTGTCTAAAGACGGAACCTCATAATTGGCTTCTTGGTAAACCAGCCATCTACAATAAATCAGGAGTGTGTATCAAGCGTTATCATGTTTATAAAGTAGATAAGAGCTTTGCACTGATAAGTGTGCTTTGTACTTACGCTCCCCTCTCGCAAATAAGGCCAGGATAAAAGCTACAGTTTTTTATTCTTGTACGTTCCTTGCAATAATGCACGGATAACGAGTCCATGTCGTTCCACCAATTTTGTGTATTATCCCAAGTGACACGCATCCCAGTTTTATCAGTGTTTTTGTAGAGAACTGCAGTAGTTACTCCCTCATCTGTTTTATTTCCCGCTTTCGTTAAATCATTAAAAAATACTATAATTATCAGCGTAAAGCCACTAAATAACTTGACGAAACTGGAGCCTTTCATTGTCTATTTTACAGTGGTTTTTTACTATTTAAATTAACTTATAGACCCAAGGCGCCCTATGATTTAAATTTTAATGAGACAACGTCATTTTTAATTTGTGTATTAGAAACCAACTTTACTCTATTTCCTGTTAATATAAAAGTACAACTAACTTTATACAACTTTATTTTTTAAATTTATATTCTGGCATTTCGTATTGTTGCAATTCCTGGAATTGCAGAGGGAGCCTTGCCAAAACATGTTTATACCTAAAACTAAAAAAGTAATATATATTGTTCCTTTATCCAATCAATACTTCTCAGACACGCATACTTAATTAAGTATGTCAGGACTTTTTCCTTTCGGTTGGGCTAGCCGTTCATTAACCCGTTGTTCCATTTCTGCATCATGGTTATAGTACTAACAAAGTTGCTCTGGAACAGGATCACAACGCTGAGCATATCTCGTTTCAAAGGGCTCTGTGAGCTTAAAGCTGAGGGAACTCTCGCTAACTAAATACAACATGCTATGCCTTATTATGTGAATTGTTCACAGTTTACACTCCTTCATAATTGTTTAAAATTCCTAGAATCACGATCAGAACAAAGTAGCATGCATAGTTAATTTCAACTGCGCTGACTTATTAACTGGTTTATTACCAGTCGTTAACCCGTTCACCTGTATTCAACATTTAATGCGATTACGAGCATGAACAAATGAATGGAAGTAATATGGAGTAACGTAAACGTAGTCATTTAATTATAAAGTCACATTCGATTGTAAATAATTTGAAAGGTAATACAACCCAAATGATTTTATTTCTTTGACACTAATATAGGAAGGAGTACTTTATCAGGTTGGTCCTGAGGTCGCAAATAAGTTTCACCCAAATTAGCAGCCAATAGGTTGTTGTAGGTACACAAGGCCAACTTTGTGAGTTGCTTTTGCATTCCAAATCCACCAAAAATGAACTGATAGGCTAAGGGATACTTTCCGGGATTATTCCTACAAAAGATACAAAATCGCAATACATTTAAAAAATCAGATAAATTTGTAGATACCTTTAAATATGCCTATTACCATTGCTCCATAATTGGTGAGAAGAAAAGCTCATGATAAATATTAAGAAAGCGTGGGAGAAAGTTGACATCATAACCAAGAGTAGCGTAGCACACGCCCGCAGCCAAATTAGCCATAAGCCAGTTAATCTCCATAACATAATCATATTCCGACTTGAGTGTCACCGTTGGTTCAAAAATCTTTCGAAGATCGTCAACTTGTGTGTAATTAGCAATTTCCACCAGCGTTTTCTCAATGCCACCCTGCCAATCTCCTAAAGGCAGTAGTTTTAAGCATCTCCTCATATCATAATTAATTTCCCACCAGTGCTCCTCTTTAATGGTCGTATTGAGGAATGTCCCATTCTCCCACACTTTGTCAATATGGTATAAATACATAAACGCCCAAATTTGCATATACTCCGTATCCACCACGGAGGAAGGACAAAGGGTTAGGAAGATGCGGTAGGCTATATCAAATAGTACAGTTTTCCAAATGTTCTTTTTATTCTTAATATCCATCAACTGATCCCCTGAGCCTATAGTTCCATTTTGACGGGCTTCAATAAGTTGGCTGAGCTCATCATCAATTTTATCTGCGGCTCCTTGAGCTTCACACGAGCTTCCACCCTCCCCTCCAATTTGGAGGGATTCTGTACTTTTATCTTTTCCCCTTGCTAAAAAACAGCACAAATTTGCACATCAGCTTAAAAACCAATTTGATCTAGTGACCACTTGAATTTTTATTGTTGACTTACCGGTCGCCGCATTTGATGACTGGATTGCCGCCACCTTTTCTCCCGCATTGTGACACACAGTCAGTTTAAAGACATTTGCTGGGTTTTCAAGGACATCTTTTTTACAATTCTTTTTTACGTGGGTAACTCTTGTAGTGTTAAACGTCGTCTTTGCCTCAACATGGGAAAGAAAACAGATTGGGAAATCCATGGTTGAATCAACAGCTTTGTCACGGACAAAGCAATACTCCTTTCCCCCCATTCCGACCGTGTATGCGTGTTTCCCGTAGAGAATCATTGAACCGAGTGAGTTCATATCCCGAACAGCGATGTTCTTTACAGCGATGCTCATTCGTGTCGACGCTCCACCGAAATTTGGTTGTGGATATAGGACTATTACAGCCTGATGGGAGTTTGGCGACCGGGAGACAAGCTGGATTGAGCCGACTTTTGGCATCTTACATTTATATAGAAATAAAATTAGTTTTGGTTTTGGAATTTTAGTATTTTTTATTGGTAGTACATACGTACATCATCTAACGGATGGCATTTAGTGTCAGGATAACCTGAAACAAAGGTGGGCGTTGATTTGGACGGAACCTCGTAACCTGGTTCTTTGTAAACGAGCCACCTAAGGAAATCAATACAACATTTTTAAACATACGCAATAGTAAATAAATAAGTAAATTTGATAAGTGCTGCTTACTTACGCTCCTCTCACGCATATAAGGGCTACAGTAAAGTTGCACGGCTCGGGCTTATCTTTGCATAAAAATTTGGATAGCCTTTCCATATCGTTCCAGTATTGCATCGTGCTATCAAAGTCGGTAGATAACCCTGATTGGTCAGCGTTTTTATGAAGAATAGCAATAGAGTTCCGGGGTGGTGGGGCTGGTGCTGGATCTGCAGATTCTGACATGTCATTGAGAAATCCTAAAGTTACTAAAGTCAATGTCAATAGTATGTTGACTAATGTGGTGGAATCCATTTTACTATTAAAGCGTCACACCCGTCGTACTACAACTTTTAAAACTATTTCTTAATTAATTCGTTTGTATAAATAAAATTTCCTTCTCTTCAGTTCTCAGAGAAGTACCTTCATTTTAATTTTTTTATAAACCACCACAAGAAACAACTTAATTCTGTATGATTTGCAAAATATATTCTAACTAAAAATTTTAAGTTGTTGTTTGTATATAACTCATGCATAGGTACATGTGTTTTCATACTATGTAGACCATCTCAGTCATTGTTTTTACTTCCTTGAATTGATGGATATAGATTCAACGTAATTTCCTTTAATAATTTATTGGATTCTCAAAACTACCAAAAGCTTGCCAAAAAAGAGGAAACTATTCAAAAGTCATTTAAATCAAACATTAGCCTTACATCTCCCAGCAGCATTACCTTGTTTAATAGTATGTTTATCAGGATATCCCAACTTCTGGTTACTAATTGTCTCTCGCACCAATTCCCACAGAATAAACTGAATGAAAACATTTATAAGGGAGTATAATCTGCATTAGATATGGACTACAAAGTTGTGGGCAACAAAAGATCCAGATGGGGGGGGGGGGGTTACTGAAGGCAAAAGGCAAACAAGACAAGTTTTTAAATGAGNGGGGGGGGGGGGTTACTGAAGGCAAAAGGCAAACAAGACAAGTTTTTAAATGAGTTATAAAAACTTTATCTGGCTTTCTTTTCAGATATATAGAACATTCATATGATGGTTTCCTTTCTGAGCATTTCCGTTATACACATTCTATTTACTATAATATTATCCGATTTATAATAATATTAAAGTTGGTTCAACCTTTGCAAAGGCCAGTATACAAAATCCCGGTCGGTAATTTACATCTTCTTTTTCCACAAGTCAAGGAACGCTATACCCGCTTGGTTTCATGCTTATCAAAAAGGCTTCATTTACATAATTGTCACTTACTTGCATATTAGGTGCATAGAAGACTCCAGGTATGGCTATGTAATACGAACGAATAAGCAAGACAGGTATCCTGCTCTGAAGCTTTTCCCTGTGCCACGTCTTCAGAATATTGCTTTTTAAGGAAAACATGAATGGATATTTGGAGGTTGTGATAAGGCTGCTTTTATTTTGTACTCTGTTACAAACGTCGCTTGATTTCTTTATGTACAAAAGTTCCGTCACCTTTGCTCCCTCACATAAAAAAATCTCTATCTCTCTATCTGTTCCGTATATATCAAGTTAAATATGTTTTTGTAAAAAAGTAGTACATTCGGTGTTTATCTAAAAAGCAGTTTTTAGTATTTTTGTAAACAAAACTCCATATTTTTGCAATAATTTTGTATCAATTTGTTGTATGAAAAGTTAAGATAGCAGCATTGACATAAGAAATAGATAGACGTGATGTCTCCCTGGTTCGTAATTAAATTAGTGTGAGCAATAAATTCTATCTCTAAGA
>JAHZNG010003542.1:0-17569 GCA_027744375.1 Orchesellides sinensis
TTTACTATCGAACTTCATGTGAATAAAATGCTTGGTAAATAAGAATTAATTAAATAAGGAAACGCTAGCAAACAATCTGCATGCTGTATTATAATTTATGTACAATTGGAGTACATTCATTGTATGTACCATGTTGTATTACATATGTATACCTAATTTAAGTTCTTAACGTATGATTAGACGCACTTTTAGCAATTGAAAGTTCTTGGAGAACTGCAACCGCCGAAAAAAAGATAACCAAAAACCACAAACTATTTACACCATATAGACACTTAACACGGCATAAAAATGTGTGAACAGATATGGAAGGCTCTACTATATATTTAAAAGACAAACGAAAACAGTTTTATGACATCATATTTCAATAGTAATTCAATATTACAAAGCTTATGAGCCCATACGGACCTGGTCTAAGGCTCGTAATACACGGCTCATTGATTGTTCTGATTTTTCTCCACCAAAAAATAAGCATTTACATAAGTCTGCATTGGATTAAAAACAACTCAATATGAGCAAAGAGCATCTTTTTTCTGTTTGATATTTTCAAATACTTATGGGAAAATTAGCAACGATCTTTTACGAGCGTCTCTTCAAGCGGATTGGTCTTGACACAAACTTACTAAGGTTTCAATTGTTTTTATAACCATTTTAGGCTTTCGCAAAAACATGGCCATGTATATATCACGGTCTATTAGACCTTACAAAACACAAAGACATTCAAGATTAGAACTGTCATAAAAAGTATGTTTGAATGGAGGTTACAAGAAACGTGTCCAGCATAAGTAACTTTTTTATGACGATATAAATCTGAAGTGAGCAAATAAATGACACGCTATTTTTTGTCCCTCATCCCAAACTTACATCTCCTTCTACCTCAGTCTCAGTCAAAACCGTGTAATTCATACATTCACAAAAAATATCACGTACTTAATGCATGTAATGGCTATCAGCATCTTACATTTACGCGACAACGCGTATTGAACACATACATGGAAATTGTTTTTTTTATGAAATGATAATTTTGATAACGCAACAAAGGACTATTTCAATTTTTATACGAATACATACACATTAGCACACTTCTATAATTCAGCCGTGTCACATTGAAACAAGTAAGAACATAATAGGTACATAACTTAGTAAACTGTCGTTGTTCACCTATTTCTTCTTCACCTCTTCAACCAACTCGTTCTTCGATGTTTATACTCTGAAGTAACGCTTAGTAAGGTTGACAATGAGAATAACATGTGCTTTGCGTATAAAACATATTTGCAATCTTTAAATCCACTGCCGACTGTTGTGTATCTTCGATTAATATTTGTACAAGTTTATCATTTTAATTTGATACGATTACGAGCACGGGGATTGTGAAGGCTGGATATAACCCATATTGAGTTAGCACTGTTCACTGTCAACTGTTCCATCTGTACCATTATCATTACATCCCGTGCTTTTTTAATCGCGCGGCCTTCATTTATTCAGTGTTTGCGAGATTGAAGTGGGTTATGATCAAGTAATTGAAAAAGTATATACTTATTAATAATTTAGAAAGTCTGTGTCACAATCATCAGATCATACAATCACATCCCGTTTAGTAACTCTGTAGCGGTTATATAAGTCTACTATATGTGTTTCTAAATATATATGAGACTTGAGCTGGAACGGATTTTATTAAAACAATGAACTGAAGTGTCTCATTCTCATTGCCATTTATTGTTACATGGTAGGTGCCAGTGATCAGAATCGCATTCCAATGGATTTTATCAAAGATTATTACTTTTGCTAGTCAAATTGTAATCAGAAGGTGACCGGCGGAGTGTACTGAATTTATAAATTATCTTTCCAATACAAATTAGCATTTTTTAAGAATCAGAACCAGTAAACTGGACAAAAAAAAGAAACATAGAATTTTAAATTGAAATTATAATTTTGGTTTTCCCAAATCATGTAGCATAGGGAAGGTTGGCCAACTATTTTGTTTTGTACACCAGTTGTTTTTCCCGAGTGTAAATAAAAGTGCTTTTTAATCGATTTAGCGTGGACACAAGCAGTACCAAGTACCAGGTATACATTCGACATACATCAAGTAAAAAAGTTGTTTCAAGATCTTCAAATTGTTCCATTTTATCTACCTGGACCATTTCTGAGTTTTGTAGGATAATGCTGGTGTAACATACTTCATGTAGTAAATGTTGGCTAAACAATCTCAGCAACCTTTGTGGCGTCAATCGTGTAGGTCGTACATATATATTTGCTTAGTAAGTTGTTGTTTGGCGTATTATGTGAGTTACGATATGGAAAAAGAATAGCTGGCTTTGTTTTTAAATGTCATTTTATATCCTTTCTTTACGCATGCAATTTTTTAAAGCCCCAACAACATTTGGTCCGGCATAGTGTACTCTCAGTACCTACCTTGGGATGGATCTTACCTGGCTTAAGATCTTAGCATAGCAGTAATTTCTCACGACCTACAGATGTGTTTTGAAAACACATTCATTTGGATGTTGGACAGTATTGCGAATGAGCTAGAGTACATTTAAAGTGAGAGTGTAAAAGATCAAATTGCATAACATTCAGTCAGAGTGAACCCGTCTTCGTTCCTACTTTCATATCGTCTTCAGATCTTTGTTCATATATGGCAGTATATACGTTATGCATACTACATAAAATGTCTTGAAATGACGCATAGAGAATATAGTTTATATACCCTGTAATCATTATATCCATTTGAGTCATCTTAATATCACCAGTTTAGTTGGAAGAATAACAGGTTATATAACACATAAAATTATAACCGTGTGAATATGTGTGTAAGGTGCACAAAATAATTGAAGAAAAGTAGAATGATAAAAAAGACTAGTTTGAGTTTGAATGATTTTTGGTGTATACATTTTTATGTTTATGTGGTTAGAATCGGGAACTTGNTAAGGTGCACAAAATAATTGAAGAAAAGTAGAATGATAAAAAAGACTAGTTTGAGTTTGAATGATTTTTGGTGTATACATTTTTATGTTTATGTGGTTAGAATCGGGAACTTGCGTACTCGATAAAACCTCTCGTCAATCTGGCTTTGGCTGACGAGTATGATGAGACATGAACATGACAGTCCATAGTATAAGGTTTTTGTCTACAAATTGTTTTTCATAGTGGAGATTACATTTACCTCAATAGTACATTATACCATTGTGCACGCATATACCCATAAGTAATGTGTATTCGTTAATTGTTGGTTAGATTTATAACGTGGGAAATCAATCTACTAAAAACAGAAGCTTCTGTATTTCAAGTTCAAGAGAAGTTTTTATAGGTATTTTGTCTTTATATATGCAGTTTTATATATTTTACGTTTTGCTCACAGTTTTCATTTTACCTGTCTGGATAAGAGCAGCATGCAAAATTATCTGTATCTAAACCCGACTCCAATTGAACAAACAAATTATGTTATGCTACTATTCTGCGCTTCAAGACTAGTATTGATAAACGCTTAAATGCAGAAAACAAAACCTCTTCATCGTTAAAATATTTGTTTTAATCATTCGTTGTAGTTGTAGACAGTGAACTAGGATAGATTAATATATATATTTCAAAAGTTTTGTTTTATATTGCTTCCTATATTACATTATGTCTGGATAAGAGCAGCATGCAAAATTATCTGTATCTAAACCCGACTCCAATTGAACAAACAAATTATGTTATGCTACTGTTGTGCGCTTCAAGACTAGTATTGATATATTGATAAACGCTTAAACGCAGGAAACAAAACCTCTGCATCGTTCAAAAAAATTTGTTTTAATCATTCGTTGTAGTTTGTCAGCAGACAGTGAACCAGGATAGATTAATATATATATTTCAAAAGTTTTGTTTTATATTGCTTCCTATATTACATTCTGTGAACTTAGTGCAGTAATATAATCGGAAGTCAATAGTGAGTATATGCAAAGTGACCCCTGTGAGTTTGTCCAGGACTTCATTTTTTGAGGTCCTGTTTATCCGAGTGTGTCTTCCTGGAAGAGTTTTGTTCTGGTTTTTGGAATTGTAAAGGTGCGTAAAGTATGTTATAGCTGCAGAATATAAAGTAGTTGATATATGCAATTCGCAAAAGGATTCACTTCCGGTGACTACATGAAGAAAGTATAAGCTTTGTTTAATTTCCAACTTTCCTTGTGGAAAATTTTCGTGTCACATTGATTCTCTCAAAGGCTAAAATATTAAACGCGGATAATATTGGATTTGCTCGGTTGTTTTAACCGACAGTAGACTGATCTCATTTCATTTGGTGTGTAAGAAGTTATGTATAAGTGTATATGGTAATTAATTGAAGTGCAGAACAAGAGATGATTAAATGTATGGCAGCTATTAATAAGCAATGGATATATGTATGGATGTGGGGGTGCACTGATGCACTGTACATTGATAAATTAAAACCCAGCAGTCTAGAGGAAACGGGTCAGAACTGTTTTGGTTGGCTTTTTGAGTCGTCGTTTCCGATCCAATTTCTGAGCAATAAAAACTGTTGTAAACAAATGCAATTGAAGACATTCGCTGTAAACACAAGCCGTGTTTTCAATGATGCTCAATTGATTAGGAGTCCATGTGCTCAAGTTGGAAGCATTAAAAGAGTTAAAATAGCTTGCTTACTATAATCCCATGCATTGTTACTTGTGTTGTTCAAAAGCATAACACCTGGACTTAAGCCAACTAATAAATGATCCATCATTTATTGTGGGTTGCACAGCCTAACAGTCCATATTGTAAAGTTCCAGAGAAAATACGCAGTTCCTAGAATTTCTGAATGAATGGCATAAAGGAGTTATTGGCATACGCATGGGTGGTTATGTGAAATCGATAGCAGTAGTTGTGATATTTTTGGAAGAGCATAAGAACATTGAATTCG
The DNA here is from genome assembly GCA_027744375.1 of Orchesellides sinensis. Classification (NCBI taxonomy): domain Eukaryota; kingdom Metazoa; phylum Arthropoda; class Collembola; order Entomobryomorpha; family Orchesellidae; genus Orchesellides; species Orchesellides sinensis. The sequence continues at coordinate 4,895 of JAHZNG010003542.1, forward strand.
AAATTACAAAAATTTCAAATCTAGCATTTGCATGGATGTGTTAAGTTAAAGCTTTCGTTTGGTCTGATTGCATACATAAGTTTTTTACACTACATTTCGCTCTCGGACATTTAAAATCATGCAGGAACAGGAGTTTTTATTGGTGCATGAATCAGTTGGATTCACTAGCATCAAAGGTTCAATGGAAAATCAGTAAGCCATAAAAACCTTTGAGTTTAAAAATAATCGTTAGAAAATATCGAAATAAAATATGATGCTTAGGTATATCATCATCAATAAATGTTTTTTGATGCAGGTACCTATATTTTGAATAAGTATTGGGTACAAACCGAAAAAACGCAGGATGTATTGTTATTTTGTCATGGATGGAGAGACAAGGGACGAACTACAGAAACCGTAAATTAAGCATGCGTGAAAAATTGTAATGATAATAGTAATTAAGTTGAACTCTCCGTTTTCACGTGGCATTATTGAAGTGCGTGGACTTTATGCATCAATAGCTGATATTGGTAGTAAGTGGTACTGGTATCCAGTACACTTGCACTGTGAAAACATCATGATATATTGGGTGCATCAAATTGGATTAAGGAATTTATCACAACTATGAGGCTGGTAGATAATTGTATATTATGGCGAGTTGACAAAAAGCAATAATTTGGATGTAGGATTGACTGCTGAAAAAAGGCTTCAATTACTTGGTTAATATCACTGTATGACGCGAGGTCGTATACTTTGCAGGCAGACTTTAACCAGTGATGAATGAGCATTTTTATTTAATTCCTTTTGCATGAGTCAATTTAAATTAAGTTACAGAGGATCTAATGATCCAAATCTATAGTTTTGAATACAGTTTAGTTACAATGTTTGGTCAGTTGCGAATTTGCCTTCCGTTCTTCTACACACATACAAGACATACAGGGTTTGAAACGCACAAGGCTCAATGTGTTAGTGTCACTTCAAATTTAAATAGTGTCCTATTCAAGTTGACACTACACAAACTCATTTAAGCAAGTAACATTTGCTTTCATAGTGAAACGCATATTTTATGTTCGAGAGGTATTTGAAAGTCTAAAAAGTGAAGTATTGTATAAAAAGAGAATACGGTTTTTGTCAACGTACTGTTTTCAAAACTTGTTTAAAATGGAAGAAAACGGGGGAATAAAAAGTGTCGCTGATTTACCGTCTGGCGGAAAGACATTCAGGTGACGCTTAACGAATTAAGAATGACTGCAGAATTTTGATTCATTCAATCAAGTTAAAAATAAGAACCATATCACATATACTATGTATAAATATATATAGGTTTACAATGAAAAGTAAAGAGCATTTCACAGCAAATGTAAAACCTTTAATAGACAACTATTTTCTTATGTTATCGATTGCAAATGTTTGACATTGCAAAAACCAGCACCGCTCATCGAGCATAGGTTTACTTCGTGAATTATAAAATACATAATATTATGCATACAATTTAATACAATATTATATTCCTTTCCTTAAGTTTGTTTGTTTCAAGCCACGTAAGACTAGAACACTGGAATTTCGCATTTATTCTGTAAAACTTTCTGGTTGTTTAATGTACTTTGTTTACTACTTACTTGTATGTTTCTAAAAGTCAGATTCCAAACAACGGAACGGACAAGCTTTACTTAAACAGCGGTTTGAGTACATATTCATAACAATATTAAAATTGACTTCAGTTAATTGGAAATTATGTTTAAAGCAATTCAAAGACTTCTTACATATAGAGTAAATGGAGAGAGCTAGGAAGTATTAAGGCTTTAAGATATTCAAGTAATTCGGTATTTTTCGATATGACTCGAGTCAGAGTTGTAATATACCAATTTTTTCTTCGCCTTATGCGATTTTCACTTAAAATTGTCTCTGCAAGCAGTAAAATCCCTTACATAGTTATATAGTGAGTGAATCCGAAGAACCGAAAGTTACAGGTTAATTAATATGCATACTGGCGCGAGCGAATGTTTAAACCGCAAACATTATAGTTTGATTAAAAAAGAGATTCGCGTGAGAAACTCAATTACATATTATGTATGGGTGATAACCACTTCCAAGTATTAATACATATATAGGCATAAGAATTACATAGTAATTCCTATAACTTTCAAAAAGTCCATAGTCAGTATGCGTCAAACTTGCCAGGAAATTGCATTGTCATGTATGCATAGTCAAATAATCTGTGGGAAAATTCGCAAATATTATTCGCAATAAGTAAGTATCCAGAAAATAAAGAGTAGGTAGTGTTAAATTCTGAAGGTTGAAGAATTAAGCAAAATGGAGGACCCCGTGGGAACTTGTGAGAAAAAACGTGGACAGCAAAAAGTTTTATGATATGATTGTTAAGTGGTAAATAATTTAAGTGTTTAAACATCACTTTATTTATTGTACTACCTTTTTTGTTATTAAGTAAAGTTCCATGCGGCATTCGTTGGGTGACTGGGTGTCTAATTGTTTTTATATGTAGGTATATTATAAGCGCATTAGATTTCCAAACTGATATTACCAAAAATTATAAATAACATTCATAGGTATTCATGCAGGTTCAGGATATAAGCAACATTTTATAGGTAGAATAGTAGGAGACGGTCTTAAATCATGCAAGAAGTTGTTATAACAGGACCGTTTTTGCAACATGTATTAAGCATTGCACTTGTCCATCAAAACAACAACAACACAAAACCCGCCGATAAACCTGTCCCACAAATTTTTAAATAATTTTACGTTTAATTTTAAATGTGTAATGGGATATTATTTAAGCTTTTTGCAAATAGACCAAAAGTGTTAATGCGTAAAGTTCATATCCATCGACAAAACATGCCAACATTTAGACTCTCCCGATGCTGCAGCACGTGTCACAACATTGACATAATTAAATTGCATAGTTTGGCGAAAACGAATTGTTAAGTAAGCACACCTAATTATGCACATTCTTTCCATACATACACAAACAAAAATATAAATATGTCATCATCGTGTGGTCGTCCTTGAGAAGACATGTTCTAAAAGAAAGTTTCCATTGAATAACATGTTTGTGCAACTAAATACTAAATCCTCATCTATCTAGGTTCACTGTTTTGCAAATGCTACATAGTATTCATCCGGTACCGAATCTTCTACATTCGTGTGTTCCATGGTTTTAATGCAACTCCGCCAAAACCATGTTCAACGCGCACTAGACCAAAAAATCTGAAAATTATGATGCGATTAACTTATATTTACTAAAAAATGGAGAAACCTTGAAAAACTAAGCTTCAAGCTTCCTACTGCACGCAACTGTACGGCAATTAAGGCATATTCATATTAACAATGAACTGGGCCATTTATCATGGTGTCATCATATTTGTGTATGTATGCTTATATGATACTAGTTGATGACAGCATTTCTATTGTATTAAATGTCTGAAGTATATTAATCAAGTAATATAATAATACCAATTATAACAGTTATATCAAGGATGTCCTCTTTCTCATTTTTTCAGAGTGTCAAACGCCAGAAAAATGCTTGTCTCTCATTTGCCAAATCATCCTCCAGTCACGCTGGAGTTCAATGAGTTGAACTTTTCCGTACGGGACTCTCCATCAAGAAAATGTAAGTGCTTTTATGTGTATGGCTATATTTTTACTAGACTGAATACTTAACTTCGTACAAAAAGACCAAATAGTAAACTAACGACATCAATTATGCATGCACTAAGATGAAGCGACGGAAATGAGATGTTTAAGTATGCGTGTCATTTTCTTGTTAATGCAGTTGGTGGCTTTGGACCTTATGTCTCCAAGCAGATGAAAGCAATATTGAAGGATGCCTCTGGTGTATTTAAGCCTGGAGAACTAACAGGTACCTAAAATCTACGTTATGGATTGTATCTTAAAGCGTTGCTTTCAGTATGAATATTGAATTCTAATTGAGAAAATAACAAGCGTCATATTTGTGTGTTTGAAGCCATTATGGGACCTTCTGGTGCTGGCAAGTCCACATTAATGAATATCCTTGCTGGCTACAAGTAAGAAAATCCCTATAAAAAATTACCTTCTACAAAAAATTGATTCGACAAGAAACAAACCGTTTATGGATCAAAGCAGTTATCCTAATATAATGTCATCTTTTATGTAACCCCTTTTTACAGAACTCACAATGTACAAGGCACGATTAGAGTTTACGAGTCAATGAAGTATGCCGCTCAGCTCAAGCTACCAAGAAAAACTCCCAAATCTCAAAGGGAACTTGTGGTGAGTATAAAAGCGGATATAACATACTTTTCCGAAAGTAGCCTTTCATTAGCAATCCACAAAAATGATTTATACATTACTACTTTACTACGGCTAGTAAAGAATTTTGCATACTTTATAAAACCCAATTTTCTTCGATGACTTTCACAGATAGGAGAAATCCTCGATATAATAGGACTTACAGAATGTAAGAACGTGAAAGCATCCAGCATCTCTGGTGGACAAAGGAAAAGACTTGCTATTGCCCTCGAGTTGATCAATAATCGTAAGTGAAAGTTGTGAAAAGTATATAGAACACACAGGCACAAATGTGTAATGCAGAAATAATGCATTTTGACCTTTTCCTTTTATTCCAGCCCCCATAATGTTTTTCGATGAGCCAACAAGGTACGATAAATCTTTACCATTATAACCTCCAGTAAAACTTGATTTTCTTTCTGCAAGCAAAAGATCGCAAAGAAAGAATTTCTCCATATAGAAGTACTTATATATAAAGTTATTTTACTGATATAAAATGATTGCTTACTTTCAGTGGGCTAGACAGTGCCTCGTGCTACAGTTGTGTTGCTCTGCTAAAAGCACTCGCTCAAGGAGGCCGAACTATTATTGCCACCATACATCAACCCTCAGCAAGGATATTTGAACAATTTGATTCCTTATATTTACTTGGTATTGGTCAATGTCTGTATCGAGGGCCGACGAGATCTGTAGTTCCTTTTGTTGCACGTCAAGGCCTCCAGTGCCCTCCATATCACAATCCTGCAGATTTCGGTAAGGTTTTCTCTTTTGTAACTTTTTAGTATCTTCATTCAGAAAAGAATGAGAACGACCTTGTAAAAAATTATGTCATAACTTTCTTTCTTCGTTTATTATTGCAGTTATTGAAATAGCAAGTGGGGACTACGGGGATCAATGGATAACAGTACTGGCGAAAGCTACAGCCCTTAGCTCAGACTCAGACTCCAGTGGTTTGGCCAATGATTGTTCGGATGGTGCTTCAGAAGGGATGGAAGATAGATCTATAACTCCACCAGGAAAAGCCAAGTTATTTAAACCGGAAATTACAGACGGGAGTTATGATAAAGAAGTGGCCGTGACATTGATTGAATCGGACACAGATCCAAAATACATTATGAAGTCGGTTCATGACGATTCACGACTAGGATTGTTCTCAAATCAATTCTTTACTCTTCTCAAAAGATCGTTTCTTTGTGTCTCTCGTGATATGGTATGTATACAATACCAATCTTAATTCGTGTCTCGTTTTATGTATTGGGAATCTAATTTTGTTTAGAATCTAATAATAATGAGAAACCGGAAACTAAATTTGTCTTGTTAATGCTTTCTCCAGATGCTGACTCATCTCAGATTCGCATCAACCGTTCTAGTAGGTCTATTGATAGGAGCCATATACCATGACGCTGGAAATGACGCCTCAAAAGTATTTAACAATGCCGGGAATCTATTCTTTGGTCTGCTGTTCATGGTATTTTCATCCATGATGTCGACTGTACTGACATGTATGTTGAAAGCATATGATTTGCTTATCTGTAAAATATAACTTAGCAAAATGAATACAACTAAACATAACACAATGATGATATATAATTTGCATTCATTAAACTGATTTACAGTTCCCCTGGAACGTGGTGTACTGATCAGAGAGCATCTAAACTGTTGGTATTCCCTTAAGTCATATTTCCTTGCTCGCACGTGTGCCGACTTACCATTCCAGGTTAGATGGGATAAAAGACTATATATAGCCTTCTGAGACAATTTATGTGGCAATATTGTGCAATTTTATAGAAGAAAAGGCTAAACAAATATGCTCGTTTTATTCTATTTTTACAGCTATTTTTTCCTCTTCTCTACGTAGCAATAACATATTACATGACAGATCAGCCGCAAGAAGCATTTCGATTTTGGATAGTAGCTGGCATGCACATCGCCATATCTCTTGTAGCTCAAAGCCTTGGATTGTTAATAGGAGCCGCATGCCACGTTCAGGTATGGAACAGAATAAATTCTAGAAATAAATGGGTTTTCATGCGATAAGAGGGTGTGTTACGACACATAGTTTGGGTCTGGGAGAATCAGAGAATGTTTAATGACATCAAGAAGAGAAAGCACGCGGACATAATATGATAATGCTATCCTGTCTTATTATGCTTTCTTTTTTCAAACTTGACCTAGATCTTTTCACCGAGTATTTTTATTCGTCACCCTTCATTTTCATACAGTGCAAACTTTCTTTCATTCTTTATTCCAGAATGCCGTATTCATCGGACCGATAACAACAATACCCATATTCCTGTTTGCGGGCTTCTTCGTCACGTTGAAGGCCGTTCCTGCATATCTACGCTGGGTGTCTTGGCTTTCTTATGCAAGATATTCTTTCCAGTCGACCCTAACCGCAGTGTATGGGTTTGACAGGGACAACTTAAAATGCACTCAAGCATATTGCCATTTCAAGCATCCGAAAAAGTTTTTGGAGCAAATTGATGCAGTTGATATTGATGTCGTGGAGCAGACCATGTGTCTTCTTGGTCTTCTTGTAGTCTGCAGAGTACTTTCTTATTACGCCCTGAGACTTAAGATCATGGTGGAAAAACAGTGAACAACTAAATAATTACGTATATTAACGGAGTTATGAGAATACATGTTAAAGGCCGACTTGTATTTTTAAACTCATAAACCAATAACAAAATAATGATCCTTTCAAACTATTATGATTTTTATAGTATAAACACGTTAGTTTTTGGGTGGAATACGAAGCTCCTGTGTTATTAATTAAACGCTGGCATATGTAGTATAGAACAATAGATAAAATGCTCAGCAGACCACAACGTAATTATGTTTCATTGATTGGATGGCTTCAGTCAGTAAAGTACGTATATCATAATGTTGGCAATTTTGAGGGAGAATGTCATAATTTTTTACGACTGTAATTTACTAACGCTTACAGAAAAAATAGAAACAAAAATTGACCGAGGTGGCGGCGGTTAGTTATTCGCACTCAACAACAAAACTGCCACTGCCTTTTTGTACGACTGCATCATCGTAAAAACTCTTTCGCTTAGCTACTTACATATTACAAGTTGTCAATTATCAAAATTACTATAGACATACCTACCTACACAATAGATAATAAGTAGTCCGTTTAGCTGTACTTCATCGCTCGTTAAATAGCGTAGTAATTAGTGTAATTTTTTCAGTACATTTACTTAAGTTGGTTTTCCGAAGGTCTGTGGAAGACACTTGTGAAGTATTATTTGTTTTAAAAATCGCCAGTTATTGATACTATGTACACATACATAGCTTAGACTAGACATAAAAAGTGTTACAATGCATTGCATGACAAAAACAAACCACACTGAAGTATAGAGGATTTTAAAGTTCTTGCCATGTTCCAGCAAATTGTTTAAGCAGTTTTGTTATGTAATATAAAAGTGTGATTTCTAACATATTTGTTCTTTTAGAGTAACATTCAATATATTACCAATTGTATGTATGTTTCATGCAAAACTAACGGAAGAATCCAAAAGGCATGTAATGTGGCAGAACAAGGGTTTTTTTTAAGCTCGTCAATACATACAATAGTTTATGCGTTATTTTGTAAAATGAATAAGTATTGTTATTGTTATGAACTTTGTTCCTACAAATAAATCATGAATATGAAAAATGTTTTTAAACATTATTTATAGGTAATACAATATGAAACAAGCATTTTATCCAGACTTAACACACGTGTAGTTGTGTTACTACACACAATCATTGATGTTTGTTTTATTTGTGTTTAAAGCTAAAAATCTCCATATTATATTCTGTGTGATAAGGAAAGCATAGACATCCATATGTGACAAAAGAAACAATAAAAATTGGAAATCGCTGAGTAACAACACAACATAAAAACTTGTACGGACAATCATTTCCTCTCCTCTCCATCTAACCACAGACCACAGATCTTTGTTTTTTACCATACAAAAATGTGTTTCACAGGCAAAGAAATAATATGCACACATCTCTTCCAGTACATCGTATTTACTACTTAGTAGTTATACAAATGTGCCATGAATAACCATTAAAAACATTAATTTATAACCGATCATTATAAAACCCCTCCCTTGTAAACTAGTTTGTAACAGTTTGTAACCCTAGGTCAGGAATACCCTTCAGCCAGCCTCAAAGTGAAAGTGATAATATGTAAAATGCGTTTTTTCTTCTTATGTATGCCAATACTCATGCTCATTCATTGAAGCACATCATGCAAAATTATACTTAAGATATCTGCCTGCGCATCTCTATTTCTATGCAACGTTGTTCCTGCCCTTCATTCCAAAATCCCTAGTATAATCAAGATATTTTACCAGAAAACCCTATTGGCAATGTGGCAAAAGTTATGAATCATTCTGATATACATACCAACCCATTGCATTGGTGCCATACCCTAGATTCACGCCTGACTTCTACCTGTCCAAAAATTCCACACTAGAAAAATGAGTCATGGTCATTTCATACATCGTATGGTTTTGGACGGAAGACCATTGGTCATTTTACCAGCATGCATGTGCCACAACCACAACCATATTATGTTTCATTTGACAGAGGTCATATTTTTTCACCAAAACCCATGCAAAACAATATCAATCAATCAAGATCTCACACACACACAGTCTGCTTTTTTCCATCTCAATCCAAATCTTATATCCATACCTTTGTCACTTGCGATGTGATACAACAAGCAACGTAATAAAAAAGTGTATTACCATTTCCCATTATGGTAAAAGGTATATATTGCCAATTCATATGCAAAAATTACTTCATACACCTGTAAGGGAACATATTGCATAAAATAAAATATAGTGAGAGGATATTTTTACATTGCCTTCAAGAAGAAGTTGTGTGGGAAGTGGGAAGCTTCCTCTTCTTCTATGAGATATGCATAAGCCAAGAGGACGCTGCAACGGTTATACATATAAAAATGTATACAGCAATATGAATGCATACAACTCAACTCAATAGAGAATGAACGAAGCATTCTTAAAAAATACCCGTTCTAAGGAAATAGGAAGTGGGTAGTTCACAGTGTGAAGTGAATAATTAATTAATTACTGTATAAAAGCACACTCCCGGTTTGAAACAAGAAGAATCTCAATAAGATCATTTCATATTATGCACAACTTGATCAGATATTGAGATATTGAAAGCGTCCGTTGCAAAAATGTACATAAGTAAGATAATTTTAACGTGTAAACGTATTGCATAATACATATACATACATTAGACATTACACCAGATGTGCTTTTAAGGATACCTTCTATCCTTGCAGTGTTATAGGAATATACACGGGGTATACAAATCATTGAATAAACATAATAGCATGGGTAGGATAGCATGTCAGAATTTGTATAGTAAAAAGTGAGCGAGTGATGATGAAGGAAGACCAAAAACAGAAAGAACGTCTCTATTTGACTTTCTGAAAAGGAATGAAAAAAAAGAACGGACAAACCAAAAACAGTCAAGATTCAGATTACAATTGGATTTGTACAGAAGAGAGGTTTTCATTTAGTGTAGAAGGGAACGGTTGAGCAGGAAAAATATTCTGCTCAATTTAGGTTTAAAAAATAATTATTGCTAAAAAAAATGCTAAATTCTAAAGTGAAATAACATACCTGTTTTTTGTATTAGTTTTAATGTTTCATTAAAACAGTTGTTTTATTTGTTGGTGAGTAATAAAAGAGTTAAAAATTGTATTTTTTTGTGTGGCGGAAGTGAATTGTAAATACTGATTGGGTGACAGTTGACAGTCCACAGTTGAAGTGTATTGATTGGATTATCAAGACGAGAACAAGGTAAAAAATGTAATTTTGACTTAATTTAAGTTTTAAACGATGTTAAGTATTCCAGTGAATTTGAAAGAAATTGATAAGGTAAACTGGCTGTATAATTTGTTGAGTACTGATTAATGGATATACTGATTAATGATTTATTTACTAGATTGGTTGGAGCCAGGTGAAAAGTATTTAGTTAGTGATGATTTGTTTTGTTTGTTTATTTTTCATAGTCAAGTGGATTGTTTAGATTTCTAACTGAGGACTACTGTTCACTGTGGAAGCAAAATTGAAGCAGGGGAAGTTGGAGGTGACTAGGAGGAGCAGGTTTGAAGTGCCAAAGACCAAAAGAGCAATTGAAAGGTCATCAGTCAGAAGCCTGAAGCCTCCCCTCTGTTGTCGGTGCCCAGTAGTGACCGGATTCTTGATTCTTTGAAGATAAGATTAATCAGGATTGATAACGGAGTCTCGCGAAAATGGCGGAAGAAGAAGTAGATTTCTCTAAGCTGTCGTTGGAGGATCGTTGTTCACACAAGGTAATAGGTTTAAAAGGCTAAGTGCTAAGGAACAAGCAAAGTATTTATCACATAAAACACTATCAGTTGTGAGTTGTGAAGGGCGAGTTCCTTATTTCATTTCCGTGATTTTTTGTGAATGTCTTTGCAATGCGTATTATGCTTCTAGTAATTTGGCAGCTACGAAGATGCTTGGAGAGAAGTTTTTAACGTGCACTCACTTCCGCATTCTCCAGTATACGTGTATCGGAAGGGGTCGGCCAGTTGACGTTCTGTTTTTTACATCCAGCAGTTGTAGACGTAGAGTAGACTGCGATATGTGTATACATTTATTGGAGTGTACGACTTACGCACAATTGATTACGCAAATCTTGTGTTGTCAAAACATACACATGTCAACAAGTCATCAACTTTGTACATTAGCTTTGCTATTTCTAGACCAGCAGCTATAGCTTTTTTTGTTAAACTCGGTAAAAAGCTTTACATTAATTTTTGAAACTAAAATCACTATTAGTATTGTAAGTGATAGACAGTAGGCTTTGGCTTTCTTCCAATCCAATAGCTTTAGGTATACATTCAAATTCAAAGTTTTAGAGCATAGTCGTCGTATAGCTCCAGATTTGACGGTATGATTGTGTACGCGACACCAAAGATTTTTGATGTTTTGTTTACTCTAGAAATTATATGCTTAGATTGGATCCTTGAGTCAGACGAGCCAGAAGTCAGTGTAAATTAAATTAAATGTATGTATTAGAATGGAACTGATAAAAACATTCCGACCTTTAAACACTAAATAATTCAGTTGATTTACTTCCGGTTTTTAAATGAAATGCCAAGTAATCATGCTGTTAAATAAAATAGAATCTTCAAGAATGCACAGGTCTTCAATGTAACGTAGCTAAGAATTGCAAAGAGATTGATGGTAACCTAACTAAAAATTAAGCAATAAAATTCGGTTTACATTTTAACAGGACTAATGGCTAATGGCTTTCACTTTTTATATGCTTTAAAAGATAAAAGACATGGTGGACTGTAAATTTCATCAATGATTAAGGACATAAACACAGTACAATAAAATGTGTCATTCTTTTTTATAGAACTGGAAAGCTCGTGTGTCAGCGTACGATGAGCTGATGAAAATTTTCCAGAAAAATTGCAAAGAGATTGATGGTAACCTAACTAAAAATTAAGCAATAAAATTCGGTTTACATTTTAACAGGACTAATGGCTAATGGCTAATGGCTTTTTAATTTTTATATGCTTTAAAAGATAAACGACATGGTGGACTGTAAATTTCATCAATGATTAAGGATATAAACACAGTACAATAAAATGTGTCATTCTTTTTTATAGAACTGGAAAGCTCGTGTGTCAGCGTACGATGAGCTGATGAAAATTTTCCAGAAGATTTACGAAGACAAGCACCCTGATTGGTCAAAGTATGGAAGCTGGGTGAGAAAGTTTCCACTGGACTCTAATGCTGCTGCTCAAGAAAAGGCTTTAGAAGTCACACTTCTCTACATTCAAAGAGCTGGTTGTGCAGGAAGAATAGTTTCAGAAGTAATGGGTGGCGTGGTCAGCAAATGCATCACTGCACCAAAGGCAAGGAGTAAAGAGCTTGCAGCGGAGATAGCGTTGACATGTGTTGAAATCGAGAAACAAGAACAAGTACAAGAAGAGCTTACCAAGGGTATGGAGCAGAAAAATCCAAAAGTTGTATCTGGATGTATTGCAATTTTAACGCAAATACTAAGGTAATTCATCTTAATTAAGAGTAATGAGGTTGAATATGAACTTATTAGTGATGGTGTTGAAAATGACTGTTAAAAAGAATAGTCTTGAAGGATGAAATGCAAATGTAGTTGTAATTCTAATTCTTAAACAAACAGAGAATTCGGGGCGAAAGTGGTGAACCTTAAGCCGTTGGTGAAGAAAATCCCTGCTTTGTGTGAAGACAGGGATAAAACTGTCAGAGAAGAAACAAAGAAACTTATTATAGAACTATATCGGTGGATTTCTGCTGCTTTGAAGCCCCAGCTTTCAGCTTTAAAACCAGTAATGGTAAGTGTTGCTGACTGAAA